>VMKM01004501.1:0-15972 GCA_008360985.2 Macquaria ambigua | reverse complement strand
TAATCACTAAGTATACTATATACAATTTTCTCCAATACTTTGGAGAGCATAGGCTGAATAGATATAGGTCAGTAGTTGTGCATATCATTTTTGTCACCAGACTTAAAGACTGGTACAATTCTAGCAATCTTTGTTGTTTTAGGCACAACTCCATAAAGTAGACAGAGATAAATAGAGTAAACAAGAGGCGCCACAATTTCATTCACAATAGCTTTAAGAATTTTGGTACAAATGTCATCTGCGCCATCTGTATGGGAGCTTTTCATATTCATAATGATTTTAGTGACTTCATTTCTGTCAGCTGGCGTCAAAAATAGTGAATTCAAATAATTGCCTTGAAGATATTGTCTAAAAGTAGGATCTTCTGGTTGACTAATTTTGCTAGAAAGATTTTCTCGTATGGAGATAAAATGATTGTTGAAACTATTAGCAAGATCAGTAAGATGGCATTTCTGGCATTGTGTTTGCTGTTGGTTGTGAAGTGGTTTTGTGACCCCGGCTGAGGACTTCATTGAGCACCTTCCAGGATTGCTTTTGATCACCCTGAGAAGCTTTAATAAGCTCGATGTAGTGTCTCTGCTTACTCATTCGTATTACATGTGTGAGCTTATTTCTGTATTTTGTATATGATTCTTTATTTGCATTACTTGGATTTTTGATATAGCACTTATAAAGTTTGTTTATTTTATTGATAAACAAATTATATTATATTTTAAAATACCCCTAGTAAGCCATAATTTCTGACCTGCAGCAGCCCGTTTAATGATCTTTTCAGGTATGGTGCGATCAATGGAGTCAATTATTTCGTCAATTAGAACATTATGTGCAGTGTCTGGATCTTTGCAGTTATAGACTGGATCCCAGGTTTTGGCTCGCAGGTTTTCACATAGTTGATGCAAAGTTTTTTCATTCAGGACTTTAATTGTTGTTTTAGGACATGAATCATCAATGTGGACAGATATTTGTCTTCCCATTATTAACTCTGAATTTATTTGCTCAGTTCACTGGGAAATGCTTTGTTTTACAGTGTTTGGGATAGTTGCCTATAATGACAGCAATTGACATGTGGCATGTGAATAAAATGGGACTAATTTATGTACTTCCTGTGCTTCACAGCTACAGACTGACAACAACACCTCCCTTGAGTCATGAATTTGAATCAGCCGCGAACTCCCTTCCTTCATATTCACGTAAAACAGAGGTATTATATCGCAATCTGATCGACACATATGGTACACATTACATCACACAAGTGTCTCTGGGAGGGGAGATAAAGGCCATCACTTCTGTCAGGACCTGCAAGGCAACCATGAGCGGACTGACAGCGACAGAAGTCAGTGACTGTTTGTCAGTCGAGGCTTCGGCTAGCTTTGCAAAAAGTGCCAGCGTTAAGGCCATGTACAAACACTGTCAGGAAAAGAAGAAGAAGTTAGGCTCTAGCCAAAGTTTCAGTAGCACATTTAATGAGCGTTTCACAGAGGTCATTGGCGGAAACATTGATGGAGCTGATGTCCTCTTTGAAGGCCAATCAAACCCCTCTGTCTATGACAACTGGCTTAACTCACTGAAAAACACACCTGATGTAGTCCAATACAACATAAAGCCCTTGCACACCGTACTGCCAAGTGGTCATCCTGCCAGCGCCGGACTGAAGCAAGAGGTGGAGACGTACATCAAGAAAAATGCAGTGTTGAAGAAATGCTCAGAAACCTGTAAGATTGGACACAGATCCAGCAAAAGGGATCCTTGTGCTTGTGTTTGCAACAGTAATCAGAATATCCAGTCAAACTGCTGTCCTGCTGGGAAAGGTCTCGCCACATTAAAGGTCTTCAGTCTATATGCAGAGGGTCTGTATGGTGATGTGTGGGATCAGACAGATGGTTTAGTGGAGGTTAGATATGGTGATCTGAATAAGCGCACTGTCATCATAAGTAACAATGACAATCCTAAATGGTCGGAGACATTTGAGTTTGGACCCATAACCATCAACATGAAAAACAAACTTACATTCAGTATTTACGACGAGGATACTTACTGGAACAATGATCTGCTTGGCGAGTGTTCCTTTGATTTGCGTAGAGGAAAGGTCAGAGACTCTTGCATGTTGAATCATGGTACCTTCTTCTTCTCCTACATAGTAGAGTGCTTCGAAAGTCTTAGTGGTGACCAATGTCAAGAGTACATACCCTCCCCCATGAGTCCCTCTCTGGCCAAGGTCTTCTACACCAGAAATGGGGTCCTTCTTGGAGAGATGGGGAAGAAGTAAGCTAAATCAATCAGTCAGTCAGGTTGAGGTCAGCGGTTGGTGTGAGATGGTGTGAAAAGAGAATAAGGATTTGATTTTAAGATGATTTTGCTTGTACTTAATTGCATATTTTACACTGCTACTCTCCCTATCTCCTTTCGTTTGACTTTTGTTTGCAAAATTAATTATATACAGTATGTTCTCAGCTTCTCAAATTAAATTTGTGAAAATGATGTTTGATAATCCACCTTTTCTTCTGCTTCTTTCTTGTTAGTTACACAATCTGCCAATAAAGCATCAACAAAGACAACACAGGTGTCTGTCTGATTTTATATTTTCAAAAATACTGTGTAATTTTGTGGTTTACGTAACATTGAAATGCATAATAATAAATGCACAACCGTTCAAACTTTTGTGGAGAGTGTGCTTAAGTTTGTCATACATATGAAGCAATTAAAATAATTTTGTTAAATGACAACTTTTATCCTATTTACCTCCAAATGAGGTGCTATTAAGAATTTTAGTACTTTTTTTAGAACTTTTCATAAAACTGATCCCAGTCAGCAGTGTATTGCAATGAAAAAATATATTCTAACCAACACATTATCATGGTGACATTGTTACCTGAAGGAAATGTATGTGACAACCTCAGGAGTCCTAAAATGTGCAAGGTGTGAGGAACGGAAACCCAAAATAAAGAAAGAGAACCCCATTTGAATAAAAGAGGGTGGGTAAGGAGTAAGGGTGATACACAAAAAACAAAAAAAAACAAGTCAAAACTAGACAGACAGAATAAAGAGTAAATTATTTTTTGTGGGCCTTGCCACGCCACCATCCTACAAAGACATTTAGCTGTGATTTCCATCAAAGCATCCCAATGTCTCCCAATGATAAGTGTAAAGTTAAAGCCTACGAAATGTCTTTCTTCCCCCAAAACTAATAAAATCACCTGTATGTAAGACATAACTTGTGCATCTTATTCATCTGTATCAACAAGACAACAGGTTTCATGTGCTGGGGTTGGAGGAGAGGCAATTTATTTGTTTGCGTGTGTGTGTGCACCGTCAGATTGATCATCAAAGCTCTGTCACTGTAGTAGCAGCATGCATCAAGCGTGCACACACTGGGTTAACTTTAGGTTAACAGGTATAAAAAAACACTGTTAAAGATACTAGCTATGTTTTTCTGTGTTCAGATCATGTAGAAATACTCTGGACACTGAGGTTTAACAAGCAGCCAACTTTTGGTTTGGAAGTATTTCAAAACCTGGTGATTTGAAGGTGTACTGATGGCTAGTTAGCCAGCTGAGAGGACACGTGTGGAGTGACTGGTTTCCTCCTGTCATGGCAGAGGCTGGCTGGGTTAGTGAAATCATCAAGACAGTGTACTAACTTTAGTCGACACAGGGTCCGGTTATGTTGTCATTTCCAGTCTCTTTATGTTCTCTTATGTTGTCTTGTGTTTGACTCTGCATTTCTGCTATATTGCACACTTTTGGAAGTTAAGTGTCAGTTTTCCTCTGAGAATCAAAAATTTAATTTCTATAGTCAAGTCAATGGCACCATCTTCTAGACAAACTGGGACCCCACAGATTAACACTAATATTCTACTGTGTGTGTGTGTGTGTGTGTGTGTGTGTGTGTGTTGCATGTTGTGTATAATTCAAAGAAAGAACATTCATTCATAAGAGAATTAAAGAATTATAAAATAAATAAGATAGATAAAATCTGAAATATTGTTCACTGGAAAGTTTTGCCAACAGATCAAACAGGCATCAATGTGTTACGATTTGCCATACTGGCAGCAGGGAGAAGGACCCAAATGCAGACAGATGCAGAGGAGGCAGGGAAGCTGAATATGTCCAAATGTTTATTAATCCAACAAAAAAGCCACAGGAACTGAACACAGGAACAGGACATCAAGAACACACAATGACGCGACAAAGAACAAAGGGAGAGGACTGGTATATATAGGAAAAAGACAAGGAGGGAATCAGGGGCAGGTGAGTCACAAGACACAGGTGAACACAATCCAAAACGGCGGGAAACAGAACAATGACAGGAAGTGAAAAAGGCACACATGAACACAAGAGCAGGGGTTTCAAAATAAAACAGGAAACACGAAAGACACACACAAGTCCAAAACAAGAGTCCTTGGGATCATGACACAATGACATGACAGCAGGACTGTGAGATATGTAGTAGCATGTTACAGAAGCTTCTATGAACTAATTGTAATGCAGATAACCTGTGACTGGAAGTTTCATCTCTGTACGTGAAATATCAGTCAGACAAAGTTAGCGACTAGCTGATGAACATAGTGGAACATTTTGCAGCGAAAGAGCCAGATTTCCCTCAGGAGTTGTTGGAGACTGAAACAGAGCTAAGAGGAGAGTGAATATTGGACTTACATTCATCTGGTGGCACAAACATGACTCCATATTAATGCTAATGTTGCTCCATAACTGCTGGATGTGTAAATAGGCAGCTGCTGTTTGCTAACACGTTTGTCAAATCAACTTAAAAAATCTCTCTGATCAAACCAAAGCTGTTCATGCTTGCCTTGCTAGAGAATTCTCTCTCTTCACAAGCTGACAATAAGGGAAAATCAGACATCTAGCCTACTGCAACACAGTGTCACCTGCTTTTTGCACAAGCAGTTGTACCTTGAACAATTTCAGCAACCTCCAACACCAAACCAAAAAAGGTTTGAGAGTCTCTGATCGCTTTTTCGGTAGTTTGTTTGGTGGGGAATGAAGATCTTTGTTAAAAAATATGAACTTTTTTTTATTTCACTCAGTATTGTACATAAGCATGGGGATTCTACTGTGCTGAAAGGGTTAGGACTTTCACCACATATTATGTCACTGCTGTGTGACATTCATCAGCCCTGTCCTGACTCATTGTTCCTTTTGCTGCGAGGGAAAAACGGTGTTCACTCCTCGCTGGGAGGCCATGCTACAGCTCCAGAAGCTGTAGAAGATAAAGCAAAAACAACACAGTAGAAATAATACAAATTCTACATTTTAAATCTTTCTTTACTCCTGCTTATATGCTTTCTTGCACACAGAGCTGTGACAAATGCGTGAGCTTGATCTCCGCTGAGTGTGGTCAGCGCTCGTTCATAAGTCAGGGAGGATTGTTTCAATTTGTGGGTGTTATTTGATGAGTGATGCTTCTCTAGCATACACATAGGTGAAAGTTAATGTCCTTTTCCAAAATAATATTTAGATTTCTATAATGTAAAGACTTTACTTACTGTAAACAACCTTGTTTTCATTGAGTCACAGTGTCTGTACATATCATCATTGCTTCATCCTTTTTACATCAAATACAGAAATTGTGCCACCAAAAAACTGTAGTGCTGTCGCTGTCAAAGCAAGTCTACTTTCTTTTTGAGGTTGCAGCAGTGATGTTAGTGTCACTGGAGGTAGGTGCACATGACCACAATATGCAAACACAGCTCTTGATTCTCATGAAATGCTGTTCCTTTTTTTCTGAGTAATAAACTACTGTGGGTACAGGTTCTTCTGACAGGCATTACTTTGCCACCACCTGCCTGCCTCTTGTTGACCACTTTGACCTCACTGTTAAAATATTATCACAGGTAGTTAATTTGTGTTAGGACAAGATAGGACAAGTAAATGTCAAGCTTTTCTACTTCAGTGTACATTAGTGTTTGAACAGTGGTCTCATACGCTAGCTACTGATAGATCAAAGATCGTCTATGTTATGACTATGTTGAGAGGGAGAGCGCTAGATTGGGCTTCGGCAGTGTGGCACCGACAGTCTGCGCTTACTTTTTCTTATAACAGTTTTGTGGCTGAAATGAGGAAGGTTTTTGACCATCCTGTTCGGGGCAGGGACGCTTCCAATCGCCTTTTGGGACATAATCCCCAACTCAATTGGTCCACTGGGAAGATTATTGAATGGAGTTCTCTCTGCTACGCCTCATGTCTACAGTCAGCCCTGCCACTTGTCGATTGTTCTGCCTCTGCTATCACCTATCAGCCCCCCGACTTGTCTCTTGTGCCATCTCAGTATCACAACCTTGCCGAGGAGTTTAGCAAGCAGCAAGCTCTGTCCCTTCCCCCTCGTCGCCCCTATGACTGCGCTATAGACCTCATTCCAGGAGCCATGCTTCCCACTGGCCAACTGTACAACCTGTCATGCCCCGAGAGGGGGGCCATGGAGCAGTACATAAATGAGTCACTGGCAGCAGGCATAATCCGTCCCTCTTCATCATCTCCTGTAGGTGCTGGATTTTTCCTCGTCTCCAAAAAAAACCACACTCTACGCCCCTGCATCGGCTACCGTCAAGGATGGGGATCAGTGGAAGATGGCTTTCAACACTCCCCTGGGCCGTTTTGAGTACTTAGTGATGCCCTTTGGACTTACCAATGCCCCTGCTGTGTTCCAAGCCTTAATAATGACATGTTAAGAAACTTTCTGAACCACTTTGTGTTTGCCTACCTTGATGACATTCTCAGCTTTTCCAGGACCCCCAAAGAACACACCCATCACGTCCGACAGGTTCTCCTGCGCTTGTTCATCAAGGCAGAAAAGTGTGAATTTCATGTCAAAACTGTGAGTTTTCTGGGATTCATCATCACAGAGGGACAGGTAAAGCCAGATCTGTGTAAGGTGAGAGTGTTGGAGTGGCCTATTCCCACTTCTGTCAAACAGTTACAGCGCTTCCTGGTGGAGACTACAGCAGGGTAGTGTCTCCGCTAACCAAACTCACCTCTCCTTCTGTTGCTTTCTGCTGGGGTCCCGAGGCCGACCGGGCGTTCAACGAACTAAAGCCCCCATCCTGACCGAACAAGACCCATCTATGCAATTTATGGTGGAGGTGGATGCCTCTGATACAGGAGTGGGAGCAATCCATTTCCCAGCGCATCCTCCCAGATCATTTCGGCCCTGTTGCTGGAGTTGCTGGAGGGGGCAGAACAACCCTTTATTGTGTGGACCGACCACAAAAACCTCTCTTATATCCAGATAGCCAAATGACTGAATTCCCGCAAGGCACGGTGGGCCCTCTTCTTTGGTCGATTCAATTTTACCCTGACCTATTGGCCCGGATCCTGGAATACTAAACTGGATGCTCTCTCTCGTCTGTTCACCCCTGAGGTGGCCCCTGCTGAACCCGACACTATCCTGTCCCCCCTCCTGCATTGCTGCTGCAGTCACCTGAGTCAGTGGTCCGCAGGGCTCAGCGGGATCACCCAGATCCAGGTAACAGTCATCCAAATCTAACTTTTGTTCCTGACTCTCCCAGGTTCTGCAGTGGGTTCACACTTCCCGGTTTGCCTGCCATCCAGGGGTTGGGTGTACCCTGTCCCTACTGAAATGACGTTTTTGGTGGCCGACTATGGAGAGAGACACGAGAGCCTTTGTTTCCACCTGCACGGTGTGTGCCTATGGGAAAAATTCTCATCACCCCCCTGCTAGCCTTCTTCGTCCTCTGCCCGTTCCCAGTCGGCCCTGGTCCTGGTAACTGGTCTTCCCCCCTCTCAATGTAAAACAGTAATATTAACCATTGTTGACCGGTTCTCTAAATCTGTGCATTTTATGGCATTACCTGGACTCCCCTCAGCCCATGAGACAGCCGACCTCCTGGTGGACCACGTGTTCCGCCTACACGGCATTCCTTCTGACATCGTCTTGGACCGCGGTCCCCAGTTCACGTCTCAGGTTTGGAGGGGATTTTGCAGTGCGCTGGGAGCCTCCGTGAGCCTGTCCTCTGGGTTTCATCCCCAAACGAATGGACAGACAGAAAGAGCCAACCAGGGGCTAGAGGAAGCCCTTCGGTGTGTTGTAGCCAACAATCCATCCTCCTGGAGTTCTCAGTTGTCTTGGATCGAGTACGCCCACAACTCTCTGGTCAGCTCTGCCACGGGTAGGTCCCCTTTTGAGTGTTCTGTTGGTTATCAACACCCCCCCCTGTTTCCCGTCCAGGAGGGCGAGATTGCTGTACCCTCTGTCCAGGCCCATCTCCGCCGCTGCCGAAAGGTATACTGGGAGATGCGCGCTGACCTGCTCCGCTCAACTGTCTGCACCTGCTGCATGGCTGACCGTCACCGGACCCTGGCTCCTCAGTATATTCTTAAATCTTTACACTGGCTTCCTGTTACTTATAGAACAGATTTTAAAGTGCTGCTGCTAATTTATAAATTGCTCAATAATCTTGGGCCAAAATAAATCTTTGATCTCCTTGAAGAATATAAACCCAGTAGGGCACTTAGATCTTTAGGAAGCAGTCAACTGGTTGTACCTCGAGTCAGAACCAAACAGGGTGAAGCTGCTTTTAGCTATTATGCTGCACACAGATGGATCCAACTTCCTGAAGATATCAAATGTGCCCCAAACTTAGCCACTTTCAAAACAAAATTAAAAACTCTGCTGTTCTCCTGTGCATTTGCATGACTGGTTTCTCTATTGCACTTTTATTTCCTTTGTTACATTGGCAACTTACATCTTTTTACTGCACTGTAACTGTACTTCATTTTATTTCATTTTATGTATTTTGTTTCATTGTATCTCATTTCTTTTTATCTCATTTCATTTTATTTTATCTTAATTGATTTTATTCTTATTGCTTTGAATGTTTTTCTTTGCCTATGTAAAGCACCTTGAATTGCCTCTGTGTTTGAAATGTGCTATATAAATAAAGCTTCCTTGTCTTGCCTTGCCTTACAAGGTGGAGAGGGTGATTAATCCCTCTGTGATTAAGTTAAAGCTCCCCAGGTCCATATGGGTCCATCCATCCTTTCACGTCTCTCAGCTGAAACCAGTGGTGTCCAGTCCTTTGTGCCCTCCGGCCGATCCCCCTCCGCCCCCCCGGATCATTGACGACCACCCAGCCTACACTGTCCAGCAGCTCCTGGACGTTCATCGCCATGAGCGGGGACTTCAGTACCTGGTCGACTGGGAGGGGTATGGTCCGGAGGAGCTTTTTGTGCTCATCATTAATCCTGTTCTCCTGTGCTCCAGGTTGACGCCATCTCCACGGATTACCTACTCACCTGCATGTTCATCAAGTTCTGCCTGTCTGTCTCCATTACCCCAGCCTGCCGTCCAACTCCTCGCCACGACTTTCCCCCCTTTTGCCTTTGCCTCACTCCCCATCAGATCTTCCCCAACTCACCTTCCATCTCCCCCTTTCCGAGTTCAAATAAACCAGTTGTTTTTTCATCGACTCCAGTATTCGTGTCCTGCACTTGGGTTCCACCCGTCAGCATGTCACAAAGATCTGTTGATTTGTTGAATGCTGTAGATCATTTGATTGAAGTTTTGCTCAGAGGATCTGGTTGTGGGTGTGGATCTACTCTCAAGGGAGAAGAAGCTGATATTGTGAAGAGCATCTTGTCTTCCTTTTCACTTGACAACACTTGGAAATGTGTTTGAGTTGCTTGAATGGAAATGAGTGTTTGGATATCTGTGTAGGTGCCAGCAGCAAGTTGGAAATCTTTTATTGTCTGAATGGATGCATGCATGGGAATGCCTTTGTCTTGTTTACATATGGACATGCATGCATGTGACTACACTGTAAAAAGGTTTCCTATATAGAATAAAAACGTTTGTGTGCATACATGTTTTCATAGGGCAGATGCAAGTATGCTCCGTGTGTGTGTGTGTGTGTGTGTGTATTTACACAAGCACAAAGAGTCCTCTGAAGATCCCAACCAATCATTTTGCCTCTGTATCGGCACACCTGCTCTCTCTGTTATAAATAGACGGTGGATACATCAATTCCCTCGTGTCACACAGCTCAAGTTCAAAAACATCTGCTCTGACAGAAGGGAGAAGACACACTCCACAAAGACAGACGATGATAAACAGTGGTAACCTGTCACTACAGAATCATCGCTGTAATGTGTGTATTGGGGGTTTGTATTCATTTTCCAACATTTTGCAATTTATTTCAATCATCTCATATTTGAATATAACAAGTCGTTTTTTAGTTATTCCTTTGGACAAAAATGTACTCTATTGTGCCAAACCAAACTTTGTGGGAGCTGTTTCCTAATGATGGATAGATAGCAGCCACCTGAGCTTTAGAACTTTTTGAAATTGTTCTCTTTCATTGCCAGACAGCAACCCTGTCACCTAATTGCTTAATTATTTTTCCAAAATGATTTCAACAACATTAGATATTGATTCTTGCTCACACAGAAGGTTCCTGATATATATCATAAGCTTGAAGATTTGCTATAATGTATGTATTTATAAGCTGTTATGAATATCTCACGTCATTTCTGCATGGAACTAGTGCCCCTCTGTGGTAACAATATGAAATGGAACTTTTCAGAGCAGAGGTCCCAAAGTATTTGAGTAGAGATGAAAGGCTGCCTGTAGCACTGGATGAGCAGCAGCAGAGGGTGAACATCTTCATGTTACGAACACAGATGCAGTGGCAGGAAACCCCGTCTGTACTAACTATAAGTACCTCTTTACTTGCAGAACACAATGTACAGATCTTCTAATGCTGACAAAAATCTTCATCATAATGTAGACGAATACATGCTTAGTGTGCTTATTACCATGTGTTCTAGTTTGTGTAATATGTGTACATTATACATATCATTGCTGCCTGTTGACAGTTGCACCCTTATAAGCTGTACTTTTGGAACGCCTAAAAGATTTTTATCCACGGCAGTAATGTTGGGATTGTGAAGGCTGTTTTATTGGGGGAATGATAAATAATATTTCCTGAAATTAAATTTGATTTTTGTGTTACTGGATTAAATAAATAAATAACCCAACCATGTCTTTTTTGAATTCATCTCTGATTGCAGTACTTAGGATGGCATTTACACATAGTTGTTTTAACTGCCAGTAGAGCTGTTTATGTAATTTCAGCTCACTGGAGCATAAAACAATGTCGGCCTATGATGGCTACTAACAGTCTAGTCGGGTCTTATATAGACATATGCTGTACATTCACAGACAAACACCTGTGACATTATATCGCCGCCTTACTGGAAAAGAAAGTAAAAGTACTAAAAATTGGTTTTGTTTGTTGATCAAAAATGTAACTTCCCTTTCATAACATCACATTTGTTTGGCAGACGGCGTTTGTCGTAGTAGTGCAACCTCCCAAATAAACTAAAAGTGTGTTAGAAGATCTACAGTACAGGTGCTAAGGGTTTTTAAATACTAAACTTTTCATTCTTATCTAAAAAGTTAATAATAATAGCAACAACAACACCACTAGTAATAGCTGCAGCTGCAATAATGGAACTCTGACAGAAAATAAAAAGGAAGCACATGTAGTATAGCCTTTGGGACAAAAGTTATGGGACCAATGTGAACACATGAAACTTTAAAGTCATTTATTTTCTAAGACTGCAGTTGCATCATTTATAAACCTCCCACTGCTGTGTGTTGCTTAATTGATAGGAAAAGTAAGATTCATTATTTGTCTATAAAAAGTACTTTAAATGCACCTTTTTAACATGCCACTGAACGCAAGCCACACAAATAAAGCTTTCAGTCTTAATAACAACAATAATAATTGTTTTAATCATTTTGGAGTGGTGCTTAATCACAAAAAATAAATAAAATAATAAAAATATAAGATCTACTGGAAAGAAATTAAGCTTCCTCATTCTAGTTAAAGAGGTCGACCACATGAGACAAAGTGTGAAACACGTCAGATGAACAAAACTGACGAAAGACCAAATGTGTGACATTTTGGTTCATGTGTTGTAGCAGGGTTGCTATGATTGAGTCTTGTACATTCATATAGTAAAAGGAGGAATTGCGACTTCTAATTCTGCTGGAATGCCATGATGAATCCAACATGAAGCAAATTTACATGACAAACTTGCAAAAAAAAAGATTCTGAGATCATTTCACACATCAGTCAATATATACTTGTGTTTTGTTGTGTTTTAAGGTGGGATGCATCTGCAAACCTGCAGTGCTGACAGAGTGCACAATTCCATCATGTGACACAGGAAGTCTTGTGTGCATCTCTTGAGGTGACTGTCACTCTTCTGAATTCACAAGTGTGATTTTTACTCCACCATGTATTTACAGAGCAAAACATTCACCCCACTTAGAATTTTTTAACATAAAATGCTAGACATATGATTGCATACATATTCATCACACAATGCCACATTTAAATCATTACTGGTCTAACAAGTATTTTAGAGGTCACATATTAACTGGAATGGAGATCACCTGTGTAATAATTGAATACATTTCACTCTTAGCTAAAAATGTCAACCTGCTGAGGACCACTAAAGTTATTAAGATACATCCTCTGGGGTCCTTGAACATGTGTGGCTGACGAGACATCTCACACAGGAACAAAAATGTCAGCCTCATGGTGGGGCTAGAGAGACTAGTCAGAGGATCGCCTGTATCACCTCACAATATCAATTCATAATATGTAAAGTTAGATTTTCAGTTTGAAAATACAATATCATGGCAGCGTACAGTATGCGTTATAGGTATCAGAAAATGGTAAGTGTTAAGTTAAAGCACTCCTCTTTGGTTAATCATTTTAGAGATTCCTCTTGAGATTCAGGCAAGGCAGGGCAATTTCATTTATATAGCATATTTCATTACAGGGAAACTAAATGTGTCTTACATTAAAGTGCATTGACATGGGAACAAAATATATGAACAACACTGCCAGCCACCCTCCAAAAGACGTTGACAAATTGCTACATTTCAAGTAGTATTAATGTGTGGTAGTTGGACCACCTCCCCCACCCCCAACACACACACACACACACACACACACACACAAGAACTTGTCAGACGCTGGACAAAACAGAAAAGTCAGTTTAGTTTTGAATGTACACACAGTTGTGACAGTTCTCAGGTCATCAGGCATCTAAGGAAAATGATTTTATCTCATGTTGAGCCTTAGCCACCCCAAGAAAAGGGACAAGAAATTAAATTTGACAGTTCAATCCACGCTTCACACAGTAATCGCAACAATATTTTACATTTTTACATTTATAATTCAGATGTGATCGTTTTAACTTTTCTACTTTCCTCCTCTACCTATATGCTTCATTAATTTTTATATTCACTTGCTGTAACACATTACGACGTTACCACAAAACACCAGTTTTCCCCATGTGGCTATTTAAGTTTCATTTTATCTCTCATCTTAATAAAGTGTGAAGGAAGTACAAATGTCATACATTTTTACAGTAGGTATAACAAAATTGTTAAAATAGAGATTAAAAATAACGTGTGAGAATCACATAGGCAATGAAGACTCCACCTCCACATGAATACTATATCATAGGTCAGATATTGTAAACTACTGAACAGAGCTTTCTGTCAACAGTCACGGTAAGACCCCTGAGTTATCTATCTGAAACTAATAGTTTGAGTTGAGTAATCTTTCACATCAAATTCTTCCTATTCATTAGTTAGATCAGTGCCATACAATTTATACTGAAATTTTGCATTGTTGAACTGTTTTTGTTTGCCTCTTACTGTCTGTCGCTTTTTATTTCTTCCATACAGATGGCAAGGCTGTGGCATCTCATGCTCCTGTGTTGGGCATGGAGTCCTCTGTGTCTGCCATCCAGTGTAAGCTTCAGTGGTACACCGCAGGAGTGTGAAAAGGCTCACTTTGTCCCTGGTTACAATCTGGGTGGAGAAGGCTTCGACATCGTCACGATGGAGCGGAAAGGTGCCTATGTCATCGACACTGAAACATGGAACCTTGGCAATGGCACCTGCAGGCTTTACAGAAACAGCTACATGAATGGAGAGAGCCAGAAGGTCCCAGTTGCTGTGGTGGACTGGAGAAACCTCCCCAAGTGCAGTTTAAAGGTCTCCAGTATACTCTACGATTCGGTCGAAACTCTTGTCAATGATTCCACATCATCTGTGTCCAATGACTGGAAAATTGGCCTTGAAATACCTGTAGACCCTACTGTCACTGTTGGGGTTGGCCTTGGAGGTTCCCACTCCAGAGAATCTACCTTTGGCATGCAAAAGTCCAAACAAGACCGCTACACCTTCTTTCGCCATTCTGTCTACTGTAACTTCTACCGGTGAGTATCATCATCATCATTCAGTTTATTCACAAAACAGATAAAATACAAATGCAATCATACAAGACATAATAAGGATATGGTCCCAAGACATTTGTTCCATTAGTCTAAGCATTGGTTAATAAGTAAGATGCAATAAATAGAGACATATTGCAAATCAAAAATAATAATACATTTTAAATGGATTTCAGAGTAGAATAATTAGCGTAGAAGTCCCCATCCATTTAGGGTATCAAGCTTTAACATATTTTAGTAGTAACTTCTGCCATAAGCACTTTTTGAAAACAGATACAGATAGTGACATTTTTATCAATCAATCAATATTTTATCAATCTCATTCCACACCTGTGGACCTCTGCAAACCACACTAAGGCTCGTACATTTAAGTTTACATTTTTTACCCTTTATAAGATGTTTTTTCCTAGTCTTATATGTATGCGAGGGAAAGTAAATCAGAATAAGGTCACAAAGTCTGTCCTGGAGCATATATACAGCATTGTACATCATACAAGCATTGTGAAAGATGTTACATTCAGTAAGCTTCAGAAGACTGTAGTTGTAGAAAAGAGGGTCAGTGGGAGCATTTACTTTGGACCATGATATGGCACGTATGACTTTCTTCTGTAGTATTTGTAGTTTTTTAAGATAACTCGGAAAGGTATTGCACCATATAACATTACAATAATTTATATGAGGCTCAAATAAAGACTGATATAAGGTTAAAAGTGCTTTAAGTGGAAGAAAGTTCCTCAACTTGAAAAATAAGCCAAAATATTAAATTTAAACTTAAACTTAAAGTTTAAAAATTCATCAATTTGTACCCCAAGGAATTTACCATTATTTTGATTTCTATTGGTGCAAAAGCCAATAAAGGCTGTCTTGCTTATATTTAAGGATAATTTATTGCATTTAAACCATGTATCCACCTTAATCATTTCTTCATTTAGATAGTTTTGCAGATCACTTAAATTTTTGTGTGATTAGAATAACTTTGTATCATCAGCAAACAATACTTTGTGTTGAATGCTAGAGGAATTCACAAAATCAGTATTATACAGTATCAAGAGGAGCGGCCCTAATATGGATCCCTGGGGAACCCCATATCTGATGGTTTTACTTAAAGATTTGTGACCATTTATATTGCTCCACCCCATACATATAGCTTCTGAACCAACTGAGTGCTGTGCCTCTGACACCATAATGTTGTAGTTTGCTTAGAAGAATTTCAAAGTCAATAGTGTTGAATGCTTTTGACAAATCAAGGAAAATTCCAACGCTGCAGTTGCCTTTATCAATAGCGTCACTGATGTTTTTGATGAGATCAAGAATCGCCATATAGGTGGTGCTCTTTTTTCTAAAGCCATACTGTGATGGGAAAAGTATATATATATATATATATCTAAGTAATCACTAAGTATACTATATACAATTTTCTCCAATACTTTGGAGAGAGTAGGCAGAATAGATATAGGTCAGTAGTTGTGCATATCAATTTTGTCACCAGACTTAAAGACTGGTACAATTCTAGCAATCTTTGTTGTTTTAGGCACAACTCCATAAAGTAGAGAGAGATTAATAGAGTAAACAAGAGGCGTCACAATTTCATTCACAATAGCTTTAGGAATTCTGGTACAAATGTCATCTGCGCCAGCTGTATGGGAGCTTTTCATATTCATAATGATTTTAGTGACTT
>VMKM01004500.1:0-15981 GCA_008360985.2 Macquaria ambigua | reverse complement strand
AATATTATTAGGAAGCACTCCACAAATTTTCATTGTTATGCAGATGATACCCAATTATATTTATCTATCAAGCCAGATGAAACCAATCAATTAGCTAAACTTCAAGCATGCCTTAAGGACATAAAAACCTGGATGACCTGCAATTTTCTGATGTTAAACATAGTCAAAACTGAAGTTATTGCACTTGGCCCTGAACACCTCCAAAACACATTATCTAAAGATATAGTTTCTCTAGATGGCATTGCCCTGGTCTCCAGCGCCACCGTAAGGAATTTTGGAGTTATTATGTCCTTTAACTCCCACATAAAACAAACTTCAAGGACTGCCTTTTTTCACTTATGTAACATTGCAAAAATCAGGCACATCCTGTCTCAAAAAGATGCAGAAAAACTAGTCCATGCATTTGTTACGTCTAGGCTGGATTATTGCAACTCCCTATTATCAGGCTGCCCCAATAAGTCCCTTAAAACTCTCCAGTTGATCCAGAATGCTGCGGCACGTTTACTGACAAGAACCAGGAAAAGGGATCATATTTCACCCATATTAGCTTCTCTACAATGGCTCCTTGTAAAATCCAGAATAGAATTTAAAATCCTTCTCCTCACCTACAAAGCCCTTAATGGTCAGGCACCATCATATCTTAAAGAGCTTATAGTACCCTATTACCCCACTAGAGCACTGTGCTCCCAGAAAAGTTGCAGTGGTGTGATCTAGCCCGTCTCAGCTCGACTCAAGCTTGTTAAAACTAAACTGTCATCGCAAACAAGGCATAACTTATTTACATTTATTAATCAGAGCATTCACAATAATAACTATGGGCCACCGTATATTTTCCTCCAGTCTCTCTTCTTTTCCCCATCTCCTCTGTACGCTCATGAAGTAAAGTACATTTCCCCTCCAGTCAGCAGTCAACATGGACGAAGAGAGACTATATTGAGAGAGGTCGGCAGCTCCGTGGCTCACTGTTGCAGACCAAGCCCCCAGGAAGAGCGCCAGGCTTTGAAGCCAATTTGACATAGTGGCCAAACCGTGTAATTACAACTTCCGGGTCCGTCACGTGATGCACACTGGCCCCAATAGACTTTTTCCCATAGACTTACATTGTGAAAGAGATGTCTGTAAATCAGCGGATAATTTTTTTTGAGGTACAACAACTAGCCAGTATGAACACTTGAATAGCCCTTATTTAAATCATTATGTCCTAAAAGTTGTAAAATGCATAAATAGCCGAATCCAGAGTTATAGAGTGACTGCTATTCATGTGAGTGAGCCTGAGACGGAGCGGTTGGGAGGCAGGGCTAAAGGAAGCGCTAGTGCGCTTGCTCCGAGACCCATGAGACCTAGCGGTTTGGAGGCGGGGTTAAAGGAAAAGCTAGTGCATTTGCTCTATGGGCCAAGAATGCGGAAGCTATGTGGAAGATCCGGGTAATTTTATACCCGGGAAGTCGAACTTTTTTGGATTCATGTGCCACTGAGCAGCTTTCATAGGAATGAACGGGGCCCCGCCTCCGACGCTGTATCCAGTTCTCTTTATACATCCATACTGCAGACAGGTTGAGAAGCAAGAGTGAAGATAAATCCACTTTTTAATCCCAAAAGTTTAAAAATCAACTCTGAGCTCTCCTACCATCGGTAAACGGTTCCGGTTCCAGAGCAGAATGCGGAGTGACTCCGGGTGTTTATTCCTCCAGAAGCTCCGGTTCTTCCCCTGGATCTCTCCTCCAGAGCTCCACAGGCTCTGCAGCTGTTGGCGAGCAGTGGCTCTGTCTCTCTACTACACCCGGTCCTCCCCACGCAACCCTCTGCAAATGTATTATTTATAGACTATTTATAGTTGGTATTGGTGAGTTTTATTTTGTTTCTGTCGAGTTCGTCGTTTTTGACAATGGAGTCTGGTGGCTTTGAGGTGAGCGGTATAACGACTGTTTCTGGTTAGGAGGAGGTGTGGCCAACGTGGCCAGCTTTTTAACTCTTGGGGGGGAAGCAGCAACCTGAACAAACCCCCCCGCCCAGCCTACTCCACACACCTAAATAAAAATGGTAGTAGCCTAACTCCATATTCAGGTTTAACATGTTGATCCCTTCATCTTTAATTTTGTGACAGCTCGAGAGACTTGTTAACAGACTCAGGTCTGTCAGTAGTACCTGCTGCTTCACTCTCTGTTGCTGTTTCTGAAACTGAGGTTCATATTTTTCTACTTTCAGCTAATTTACCAACAAGCCATGTTAAGACTACATGCTGACCACTCATCTATCAAAACACATTTCAAATATTTCCCTTTGCTTGTGCGTTTCCTTAGTTGTTTAGCTAATATTTTCCCTGACGTGGATAACTGTCAATGGGCAACAAGCTGGCTGATATTACTGTCTGTTCTAGCTAAATCTAACAGCTGCATCAAACTCTAAAACAAAACTATTGCCCAACTTTCTTCTGAAAGAACTTAGTGAGGAGTTGTTTCCCCTCATCTTCTTTCTTCAGTTTCTCCTTTCTCTGTTTTCATTTTTGGAAACCCAGTTTCCTCTTCTGAAAAGGCATGGCTTGGAGCACCCGCAAAAGTTTTTTTAATTATAGAAAGCTCCATCTCTCAGCCTGTTTTACTATTAAGAAGGTGTATATTACTATTTGTAGAAACCCTATTTGATTTGGTGTGATAATGATTTTAAAATTATTATTACAAGCAATTTTCCTGGGCCCCTCCACACCTTCGGACCCTGTAAATTAGTACCCTTTGACCCTCCTGTTCTATGCCCCTGACTTGTGCACATGTATTGTTATGCACACCCACACCTGTATAAGCAGATGAGAAACAGAGCCCAGCTGGCTTCCCCAGAAAGATGAGATGTCAGTAAGCGTTGTCTTCACTGCTGCTCCTGCCTTCCTGCCCTCCTTGTAGCAACTAACTATACTACTAAACACATTAATATGGATGAGATTAGACCAGTTGGGAGAGAACTGCCAGCCCTCCAGTGTTGAACTACAAATCTATAGTACTATCACGCTTCCTCACACATTCACCTCTCCCCCTCCCACTTTTCTACTTTACCTGACTTCTATTTAATCTCCCTGCTACTCTCTTCTCTCCGCACCCCCCCAGATGAACAGTCCCCGTGGTGCCCCAATCAACTAAATGAGAGTATATCACAGTTAACAACTCTCTCAGAGGCGTCTCTGGCTCATCGCCACTAGGGAGGAATTACAGGAACTCCAGTCTAATTGGGAGTAATTGGATTCTTGGGAGGAAAAGCCTCTTCACTGTGAAGCTCACAGTGAAGACACCAAGCAGACAAGAAGGAATCTGAATCCACAGCTGGATGATGATCTACCGGAGTAGATCGGTGCAGGATATTATGTCCCAACAATGATGACATGGAGCAAGTCATATGAGATTTGAGAATTGCCCACAAGGATTACGTTGCAGCCATTGCAGCCCGTTCGCGGATGCCGGTGGAGGCGACCTACTGGACCAATTCCAAAACTAATTAAGTATTAGTCATTTTGACCCCAAAATCTGTAAAGATAGGGCCCAGGTTTAAAAATACCAGAGTTTCCCTTTAAATAATGTACAGAGGAACAATTTGCATGTACTTACAATTACTGAGATTTAATCCTCCTCCCAATTCAGCAACCAACACTCATTGGATGTGTGTACAGGTCCCATGTGTCAAAGACTGCATGCCTGGATAAAACATGTCATCATATTGGCCTTGCTTTAGATGGAAGGAGAGTGAATTTACTAAATATACTGAGAGCCATACTCTATTTCAAATGATGCAGGAGAGCACAAGGTTACTCATCTGATATTTTGTAATACACCAAATAAATACTCAAATTAAATGTCAAATCTGTCTCCTTGTCCTGGACAGATCACAACATTGTATGCATCACTAAATATTCCAAAGTGCCAAAGAGGCCACCTGGAGTGACTGGAAAACAAGGTTTTAAAATATTCAAATGAAAAAGGTTTTCAGAGAGATTTGGCTACTGTCACAGTTGCATCTGATCATAACATCATTCTCCAGCCTAACCTGTTTCCCTGTTTACCAAGCTCTCTTGTAATTTCAGAACTGCTGAATCAAGTTGTCTTGAGTTTGCTTTTGGGTTTACTCCTCCATCCCCAAGTGTGTCACAGTGTTTTGAATTTTTCTAGGCTTGATTGTTTGGCTTATTGTTATTTGTATGCATATGCAAAATGAAATAAAAAATCCTGGGAAACAGAACCAACAGGTAGGGCTACTCAATCATTAAAAGAAATGACAAATCTAAATGAAATGATAAAATAAAAATTCCAGAGCTAACTATAAATTATATTTCTCTGTTCGTGACTTTATCCAACTTCATGTTTGTTTTAATCTGTCATAGTAACATACATAGCCCTACTCAACAGTGAGTTTTTGACAATTGTCTGTCACAGTGCACTGTTAAAGCTGAATAGTGTACAATAAATGAAAACCTATAAGAACAATAAATAAAATCTTTTTTGTGTATTAAGTCTGTGTGCTTTTTAAGCCCCCATCTAGGGCGTAGGAGCGCAACATAAAAGGTTAAAAGTTTGTTCCCTCCCCCTTTTACAAAAGTCTGACCACTGAATTGCAATTAAAGTGAAATAATTTAGAAATACAAATTGTGACAAAAAACTAAACAATATAAATCAGGGTGAGCCAAGACCAAACAACAAACAAAGTGCTGACTAACCCTAGGTGAAACAAACAAACAAAGACATTTACTAAACATTACTCCCTACCAACAGGCGGGAGGTTCTTTCAAATGAGGCAATGCAAAGCGAGTTGTTGGTATATTGGTGTAAAATGTGTCTTGACTCAGCTGCCATTTTGCTGATATTATTAACAAGAGCAAAATAAATACTTGCAGCAGATGTGCAGAAATAACAGAATGCTTGAAATGTAAATAAACTAATTAAACACTCTTCAACCAATAGATGCGTTTAAATTGCATCAAAAGTAATGTTTAATGTGGTTAAAGCAGGAACGTCTGCATTTATCTATACAGGAATATGGCTGATTCTTAGAGTATCTGTATCCACAGCTGATTTATACTGTATTAGAAAGCTTCTCCCTCAGTTCATCAAATCCCTGCAGCCATCTGAATGCAGCAGGACACGTACAGTCGTGGCTGAAAATATTGGCAACCTTGCATTTTTTTCAAATAACACAATTTCTTCCAGAAAATCTTTTGGTATCCACATGTCTTTCTTTGGTTTGCAGAGGAACAAAACAAAACATAAGAAAAATGACCTGGACAATATTATTGACACCTTTTTGAGAAGTTGCGAGAAATAATTGGATTTCAAGCAGGTGATTCACCTTGAACTCACCTGTGGTGAGTCACAGGTCCGTGCAACCTAATAATCAACCGGTTTAAATGGAGCAAAGTACTCATTCTGCTATTTTGTGTCACTGTGTGTACCACACTGAGCATGGAGAAAAGAAAAAAAAAGCAGAGAATTATCTGAGGTGGTCAGACAGAAGATCATAGCCAAGTACACAGCAAAAAGTCCAGTGTTGAATTAACTCCCACAGAGTTGGTTTATATAGCTCCACACTCTCAAGAGTTAAAACATTTAACACTATGCCAGAGTTCCTTCTTTAATAATATCCCTCTGGGGTCTGAGCCATTTTTCTCCTATTACTGGGCCCTCGACTTTTTTTATATATAAAAATATGTAATAATTCAGTACAGTAAGGCACAAGCAAGTAATTGATATCATTTTTTTCAGCACAACATGGGCTATTTGAATATATATGCTGCAGAGATATCCCATGATATTATAAAAAGTTATAAGACCAAGAATTCAAAAGAAAAAGTAAAACGGAATTTGAATGTTTCAACAATTTATTCATTTTCCTCAACAAACAACTATGTGCAAAAGTTTACTGTCTTCACATTTGTAGCCCAAGGCCTCAGGTGAAAAACAAAAAAAAAAAAAAAAAAGACTCTATTACACACACAAACAGAACTATTTACATTTTCATCACAACTGTCCATATTCGTTTCTGGGTGTGTTTTTTACAACTATGTGCAAATATTATTGTTTTCACATATGTAGCCCAAGGCCTCAGGTGAAAAACAAAAAAATAAAATAAAATCTGTATTCATAAAGTCTCTATTACACACACAAACAGAACTATTTACAATTTCAACTGTCCATATTAGTTTCTTCTCACTTTCGTACTGTCTCCTTTTCTTCTTCAGTGTGTTTTCACTTGTGCCATTCTGTGAATATCCAGAATAAGGCAGAGGGCCACATCACACTCACTGCACTTCCATGGTGTGGCCTTCTCAACCTGCCTGGGCTTCCTGCAGTTCACACAGCCTCTCCTTCCATATGATCCTCTTTTGGTCGCATCGGTCTGGATAGCGATGGGGACAGGACTGTGGTTGTTAGTGTCCCGCTTTGGTGGAATCACCAGAGAGACCCCACACAGCTGAGCTGTGAGTTCCTCCATAAAGGCCAGGTGGGTCAAGGGCTGCTCATTTCTCTCTCTGGCAAGTTCCTTGTGTAGGATGTAGCTGTTTGTCGCTGCAATATCCACAAAGTGATAAAACAGCGTGCGGTACCATCTCAGGGTCTTGTGGTGGACACTGTAATACTGGATCAACTGGTCAGATAAATCCACACCTCCCATGTGTTTGTTGTATTCTAACACAGGTGTGGGGCATGGGACATCCAAAGTTGACCAGCCAGCTGCGCTCTTCACTTTCCTTTGGACCGTGCCACCAGAATGTGCTGCATGCACTGTGGAGCAGACTGCAACCTCACGTGTATCCATCCACTTGACAAACACGACTGAGCCATCACGTGTCCACCTAATGGTACCTCTGGGGTCTTTTTTTTCCAGGGCATTGGATGCTGAGCGGGGGCAGTCCTTCCTGTTCTCCCTGTAAGTCCCACAAGCCCCA
Organism: Macquaria ambigua; assembly: GCA_008360985.2. Taxonomy (NCBI): domain Eukaryota; kingdom Metazoa; phylum Chordata; class Actinopteri; order Centrarchiformes; family Percichthyidae; genus Macquaria; species Macquaria ambigua. Next base: position 9,062 of record VMKM01004500.1, on the reverse strand, counting down.
ATGTTCATGGAAAACAGGTCGTTGAACAGTCTTGGGCTTGTGTAGAAGTTATCCACAAATAGATGATATCCAGTTCCCAGGTATCCAGGCTTCACAAGGCACATTACAGAGTCATAAGCCAGTCCAACTCCTGAAGGAAAAGCTGACTTTCCTGTGTAAACATTGAAGTCCACTGTATAACCACAGCTACTGTCTGCCAGCACAAAAAGCTTGAAGCCCCATTTGGTGGGTTTTCCCTTCATGTACTGCCTGAATCTTGTCTGGGCCTTGCTTGCGACCATCCTCTCATCGATGCTGATGTTTTGACCTGGGTGAAAAAAAGGTTTTGCAGCTATCTTTGATGCTGTCGAGGAGGGCTCTCAGACGGAAAAGGTGGTCTTGGTCCGGTGTGCCTCGTTTTGCATCATTTTCGGTGTCTTTGTCAGGATCACTCGTGAATGTTCCAGGATATCACCCAAAACCTGTCATGGGTCATTGTAGCGCCAGGAAATCCCACAGAGAAGATTGTATTCTGCCTCCAGTACCTGCGGATGTCCCCCAGTTTCAGGAGCGAAGCATACAAGACAAGTCCCAAAAATCTAAAGAACTCGTTGCTTGTGAGGTCAGCCCAGGGATATTTTCGTCCTTTTGAGATGTTTTTCTTTGCCTGTTTGTTAGTGTTGGTACACAGGGTTTTGACCGTGGAGTCGGTGAAAAACAGCTTGAACCGGTCAAGTGGGCTGTAGCTGCTGCTGGGATTCAGCTTATGACCAGGGGGCCTTGCTGGGAGGAATTTCTTTGGTGGTGGAGGAGTATCAACATCCATCTCTGTTCTCCAGGAGTCAGCTTGCTGGGGCCCAAAGCTGTTTCTATGGGATGACCGTGACCTTGTTCGGCTCCTGCCTCTCTGCACACCTGGCCCTCCAGGAGTAGACCTTGATCCAGAGCTGGTTTTAGGTCTGGAGACTAGCGGGGTGCGGGTCCTTTGACCCCTACCACTTGGAGGGGGATGATAATCATCAGAGCTGCTGCTGTATACAGAGGTGGAGGGGGAAGCAGCCCTCTGTGAAACTGCAGCGGAGGTGCTAGGAACATCCTCCCCCGCAGTGCCTAGTATTACATCCCTATATAACAAAATAAAGAATATAAAATATATGTCGCTCAATAAATACATTGTTTTCTGTTACTAAATTTGCAAATATGAACAAATAAAGTACACTTTCATTTCAAATATGAAAATGTCAAAATACTGTACTCACTCATCCTCAGCAGGATCACGCCCCTCAGCGTAAGCTAGCTCCTCCCTTGACTCAAAACTTTCTGCTTCTGACTCCACATCTTCCTCACTTGCCAAACAAGCTTCCAAAGCTTGTTGCAGGGTCAGATTGCGAACAAATGCCATTGTTCAAGAACAAATGTTGACAAACGTTTCACAAATAACACTCTAAGTAATTTGATCACTCTCCTTCACGCTCAAAAGTTTGACAGCTCTCATCAAAACAAAGGGGCAGACCCGCGAAATCATGCCAGTTTCCATATATGGTTGCATACCATATATGGAAACCGGCATTTTTGCCGACCGCATCACTTCCGCCTAGCTAATTTCTCTGTTTTTCTGTTCAGTAATAAAACGTTTGCAAACTCAATAAAACACCAAACAGTGTAAAAACACATATTCCACTATATGCATAACGTGCACACCATAGATATAAAATATGTGGTGCGCACACTACAGCCATTGCCAAGACAGTGCTCACGGAAGTACGAACATGTCTTTACGTAGCTCAATACACTTCAGATAACTATCTTGACACATTATTCACTCGCTTCCGTGTTGCAGTAGATTTCTAAATGCTCAGGACACAGCATACACCCCTCCAATCACGTTTGTAAATCGCCGATACGCCATTTTGCGACCGTCATTGGTGCAGTGCTTTGCGCACGGTTCACAACCTAATAACACAGCTTGTGATTGGAGAGGAGAGAGTCAACATGTCTGCCAGCAATCTCATCACCAAAACAGTAAAAAGTTGTTTGTATAGTCGGCATTAGATAAATTGGTACGTAAAACATCAAATTATCGCTTTTATTATTTTTCGAACGTGTCCAAAAATAACACAGTGTTTCCTTGATGGATTACCAAGCCCCTGGACAGATTATAAGAACAAGTGACGGCTCGTTGTAACGGCTGAATGGTGCGCTGCAGGGCAGTTTTTAAAGTAAGTCCCTACACACAAAGAGATATTATTGAAAGTATGAAGTGAGTGCTTTTGCAGTCGTAGGCGACTGCTGCGACCCCAGAGGGTTAAGGTAATTACCATCCACAAAACACTATAAATGTGTGAACATATGTTAGTAATAGTTATCCTACGTTACTGTTGTTAACTATGAAAGACAGTTTTGTCTTAGTTTTGTTTAAAGCTGGGGTAGGCAAAATCTGTGCAACCTAGGCAAAACCTTCCGCCTCTCTCTGCTGCCTCGTATCACTCTGCTAAGCCCCTCCCACCAAACCCACAACTTCAACAGGCAGCAGAAGGAGTCGGTTCCCCTGCGAAACGTATCCCTTGTAGGGCTCGCTCTCCACGGCGTGAGCCTCACGAGAAGACGCCCCTCCAGCACTTCGCGGCCGCAGAGCAGAGCGCCCCAGGCTTCGGAGGCAGCTGCAACGCCGTCCAGCAGCGGGATGAGAGGCTAGTACACCACACACATGCCACTGTCCCCCATCAAAAGTTATTCCCCACTGTTTGTCATTATGCCTCTTTGCCACTCGTCGTTACGAGCGCCATGGCATCGAACATAATGAGCCTGAAGCTCCGTGTGGAGCCGGGACATGTTGTTTTGTTCTATACACCACTGTAGGCAAAGTTTCAGGATTTTCGGCAGGATTTTCCGCCATTCAATCACGCTTTGACTGTCTGAAGGGACGTGCACACACATCTGCTCTTGTAGCTTAGCCGATACAAACACACCGTCTCTCTGAAATAACCTGTGACAGGCTAGATTTTCTGAAGCCTGAAAACAGCCAAGAGGAGCGGCAAAAATAAAGGCTTTTTTCACATAGCTTGACACTTTTGGGGGGGGGACTAACACTACCCAAATAGTAAAAGATGTAACTCAGAGCAGTGTTATTTGTGTAATCCCTTAATGTTACTTTAACTCTGTTTTGCGAGTTAAACAGGGGGAATAGTCACAGGCTAGATTTTCTGAAGCCTGAAAACAGCCAAGAGGAGCGGCTGAAGTAGAGGTCTGCTCTCAGACCACTTGAATTACAATATGCTGCACGGTTAATATGCCATTTTTGCCCAATGATGCCAAAAGAAAACTGCCTACCCAACCTTTAAAGAGTTGTTGGCTAACTTAGTCAATGTGTAAGCTAGCTGCCGGAGACCTTGTGGCGCTGCCGTAGAGACTACTATTGTTATGATTTAAGCTAGTCACTGTTACCTTCACATATTTTTGTTGTGAGGTAAGTGTCTATTTTCACTGTAAGAGCCTAGTTCATATGTCAGCTAAAATTGTATAGGTAAAAAGATAATTTAAATAATTTAGAGTTAAAAATACACACTAGTCATGGTAACTGTGGTCCTGAAATTGAGTGTTTTGTTTGCATTCTTTAAAATGTAACTCAATACAGACGAGTGAAGATGAGAGTTGCGTGTGTTGGTCTCTTCATCTTTCTCCCGTTACTATTCCCCCTGTTTAAGGGCACAACACCTGCAGACAACAGTGTATAACACTGACCCAAGTTCAAATTGTTGACTTCAAGTGTGAAATGGCAAAAATAAAGGCTTTTTTCACATAGCTTGACACTTTTGGGGGGGGGGGGGACTAACACTACCCAAATAGTAAAAGACGTAACTCAGAGCAGTGTTATTTGTGTAATCCCTTAGTGTTACTAAGTAGTAGTGCGATTCCCCTACTGGAGCCCCGAGGCATTACCAACAGATCAACGAATAATTAACCCACACAGACAAAGATCTGTGTTACTTATCTGCATTTGCATTACTGGCTGCATATTCAACAGTGACCAGTACTAATACACATATATACTACCTGTCACACAGGGATGTAAAAATTCACTGATGCAACATCATAAGACAAATTAAACACAATGTTCTTTGAAAAATCCATCAAATGCCAGGTGCTAGCTAGTAGTCTATGGTAGCTAGCTAACAGTTAGTTACTAAAACCATCTCCAACTTTATCAATGACAATTTAACAACAATTCACATGCAAGCTCAAAGCGATGAAAACGAAGCTTTACGTTTAATACTGTTTAAAATCTTGTTTGAGGCTGGAGCTAACATTTGCGGGATGTTTTGCCTTCATCGCGGTTGAACATCAAAGGAGCCGCAAAAAAACGGGTCCTGACGCGTGTTTCAAGTGTCTAGTTGTCTGTGTGACCGGGACTTTGCTTTATTTTTTTTTTTTACTGTTCCTCCTTTTAAATGTTAATTTACTTTGTCAAACTTTCTTGCATGTCTCAGTAAAAATGCTGGTCCAGATGAAATACAGCCAAGATACAGTGTCTGCTAAACAGGTTGTAACAAAGCTTGATTCTCATGAGTTTCTTAACACTTTCACTTTTTTTTTATGTGCCGGCAATAGCCGTGGCCGGAGGCATTGTGTTTTCAGGTTGTCCGTCTATCCCATTCTCGCCAACACAATATCTCAGGAACGCCTGGAAGGAATTTCTTCAAATTTGGCACAAACGTCCACTTAGACACAAGGATGAACTAATTAGAATTTGGTTGTCAAAGGTAATGGTGACCTCACAAACCACGTTTTTGGCCATAACTCAAGAATTGATGCAGTAATTATGACAAAATGTCACACAGATTTTAATGGGATACAACGATGAAGCGATAGCATTTTTAACCCAAAAGGTCAATGGTCAACTTCACTGTGACATCATGTCCTGGAAAAATGCTTTTTTGGCCATTATTCAACACGATACCTCAGGAACAGAAGGGGAGATCGTGACCATATTTCACTAGGTGACACTTTTGACTCAAAGATCAAAAGTCATTGTGACCTCAAAATAGGTTTTTAGCCATAATTTAAGAATTAATTGGGCAATTCCAGATTTCACACACACACACACACACACACACACACACACACACACACACACACACACACACTGAATGAGATGACACAATTGAGTAAACAATAATTAGCCCAGTAAGGGCTGAGTTCCATCTTGTCCATTCTGCCTTTTCCTTGCTGCCTCATTCTGAGCGTCATTGGAATCACGTGTCCGCAAACAATATATTTCAGCATGTCTAGCTAATCATGATTCAGTGAGTGAGTGAGCGGCTTTGCATCTAAAAATGCCAGGACAAAACAAAAGCACCACATTTTATAGAGCTATAGAATCCATCTTTTCATAGTAATCAAGTACATGTGTAGCTGTTTAGCCAATACATCCAATACATCTGTGATCATCCTTCATCGGTTCAGCAATGTATATTCACAGGAATCACACATATGCATCATCAATATAGTGATAACTTCCATTTTGCCAAAAAAAAAAAGTAGACTTTATACCTTTTTTATTCAGTTCCTTCCAAGTATTCACTTCATGAGTCTGGACAGACATGCAACCGCAGAGCAGTAATTCTAGTTTCACTCAGAGTCTCTAAAAAAAAAGGTGTTTATAACCATGTTTTGCATTCTCATGTTTTTGTTATTTATTAGTTGATTGAAGCTGTGCTAAGAGGTCCGGTGGTGAAGAAGTACTACAGGAGTACCAAACAACAGAAACCCTAACAGATGCCACAAGAAGACAAATGGTTAACATACTGGTGGCTCACATGGTTGATAATCATGGGTATGTGGGTATGTGTGTTTCATATTCTTTTTATTTGTGCCAAATACCTGCATGGGCATTGCATACATTTAGAGTACTAATGTAATATCTCCTCTCAGGCGCTGCTCCACTAAAGCAATCAGAAGAGTATGCTCTTGGGATAGTGATGCTGTTCCCTTCCCTCAAGGATCCATATACCAATGACTATTAGTATGACTTTTATGTCATACTGGCATGTTGTGACATTGACATTTGAATTCTCTGAGATTTTTTATGAGCCGAGTATAACAATGCATTTAATTTTTTTCATTTCAGGAACACTTCCATGATGCTGCATGCAGCTTTTCTTGGTGTCTGCAAACAGTCCAAAGAAAGATTTGTCAAGGATCTGCACTGCCACCAAATAGCTCTATTGACTTTTCTCCAAAAGGCCCAAATGTCCAAAGGACTGTTAATGTTGAAAAGCAGCTTGATAGGGATGCTCTCTCTCCCCCTCTCTCTTTCTCTCTCAACCCAACCAGTCGAGGCAGATGACCGCCCACCCAGAGCCTGGTTCTGCTCGAGGTTTCTGCTTGTTAAAAGGGCACTGTCGTCTAGTGCATGCTCATGGTGGGAATTGTTGGGTCTTATAATATTATATGGTCTAGACCTGCTGTATATGAAAAGTGCCCTGAGATAACTTCTGTTATGATTTGGCGCTATATAAATAAAACTGAATTGAACATCTATGCAGATGAATTCTAACAAGGCTAACATAACATTTCAAAATATCACACTTAATATTGTGGTAAACACACACCAAGCATTACAACAACCCTATCCTATGATATTCAGTTTGATCAGTACAACAAAATAGGAGAGTTAAATGTGGACTTAATTAAACATTAGATCTCTCTCATCTAAAGCTGTTCTAGTGAACGATCTAATATCAGATCATAATATTGATTTATTTTGTCTCACTGAAACCTGGCTGTGTCAGGATGAATATGTTAGCCTAAATGAATCCACCCCCCCCCAGTCACATTAATACTCACATTCCTCGAGGCTCAGGCCGAGGAGGTGGAGCCATCTTCGACTCAAGCCTATTAATGAAACCTAAACCTAAACTAAATTATAACTCGTTCGAAAGCCTTGTTCTTTCCTTTCACACCCAACCTGGAAAACACTACAGCCAATTCTATTTGTTATAGTGTACCGAGCTCCTGGACCGTATTCTGAATTTTTATCTGAATTCTCAGAGTTCTTATCAGGTTTAGTCCTTAAAACAAATAAAATAATTATTGTAGGTGATTTTAATATTCATGTGGATGTAGAAAATGATAGCCTTAGTGCTGCGTTTATCTCATTATTAGACTCAATTGGCTTCTGTCAGTGTATATAAACCCACTCACTGTTTTAACCACACCCATGACCTTGTTCTTCTTTATGGCATTGAAATTGAACATCTAATAGTCTTTCCACAGAATTCTCTTTTATCAGACCATTTTTTATTAACTTTTGAATTCCTATTACTGGACTACACGCCATTAGGCAAACATTCCTACACTAGATGTCTATCTGATGGTGCTGTAGCTAAATTCAAGGAAGTGATTCCATCGGCATTTAATTCAGTTCCATGTCTCAATGTAACAGATGACTCCTATGCTAACTTTAGTCCCTCCCAAATGGATCATCTTGTTGATAGTGCTGCAGGCTCACTACGAATAACACTCGACTCTATCGCCCCTCTAAAAAAGAAGATAATAAAACAGAGGAGGTTAGCTCCATGGTATAACCTGCAAACCCGCAAACTAAAACAAACATTGCGAAAGCTTGAAAGGAAATGGCGTTCCACCAATCTGGAGGAATCACGTTTGGCCTGGCAAGATGGTCTTAAAATTTATAGGAAGGCCCTCCGTAATGCTAGAGCAGCCTACTACTCATCATTAATAGAGGAAAATAAGAACAACCCCAGGTTTCTGTTCAGCACTGTAGCCAGGCTGACAGAGAGTCACAGCTCTGTTGAGCCATGTATTCCTATAGACCTCAGTAGTAATGACTTTATGAGCTTCTTTAATGATAAAATTCTAACTATTAGAGACAAAATTCAGCACCTCCTGCCCTCAGTTGGTACTGACTTATCTTCAAACACAGGAACCTTAGAAACAACTGTAAAACCTGATGTACATTTAGACTGCTTTTCTCCCATCAACCTTAATCAGTTAACTTCCATGATTTCTTCATCTAAGCCATCAACGTGTCTCTTAGACCCCGTCCCAACTAGGCTGCTTAAAGAAATTTTACCCTTAGTTAGCACTGCTTTACTAGATATGATCAATCTGTCCTTATTAAAAGGCTATGTGCCACAGTCCTTTAAAGTAGCTGTAATTAAACCTCTTCTAAAAAAAACCCACTCTTGATCCAGGGGTTTTGTCAAATTATAGACCTATATCTAACCCTCCTTTTCTCTCTAAGATCCTTGAGAAAGCAGTCGCCAATCAGTTGTGTGACTTTCTACACAACAATAAGCTGTTTGAGGATTTTCAGTCAGGATTTAGAGTGCATCATAGCACAGAGACAGCACTGGTGAAAGTTACAAATGACCTTCTAATTGCATCCGACAAAGGACTTGTCTCTGTACTTGTCTTACTAGATCTTAGTGCTGCATTCGATACCATTGACCATCACATTCTATTACAGAGACTAGAACATTTAATTGGCATTAAAGGCACCGCACTAAGCTGGTTTAAATCCTATTTATCAGATCGATATCAGTTTGTATATGTTAATGATGAATCCTCCATGCACACCAAAGTCACGGAGTTCCACAAGGTTCTGTGCTTGGACCAATTCTGTTTACCTTGTATATGCTTCCTTTGGGCAATATTATTAGGAAGCACTCCATAAATAAATAAGTACTAAAAATGTTATGTAGATGATACCCAATTATATTTATCGATCAAGCCAGATGAAACTAATCAATTAGCCAAACTTCAAGCATGCCTTAAGAACATAAAAACCTGGAGGACCTGCAATTTTCTGATGTTAAACTCAGACAAAACCGAAGTTATTGTACTTGGCCCCGAACACCTTCGAAACACATTATCTAAAGATATAGTTTCTCTAGATGGCATTGCCCTGGCTTCCAGCAACACCGTAAGGAATCTTGGTTATCTTTGATCAGGATTTGTCCTTTAACTCCCACATAAAACAAACTTCAAGGACTGCCTTTTTTCATTTACTTAACATTGCAAAAATCAGGCACATCCTGTCTCAAACAGGTGCAGAAAAA
>VMKM01004499.1:0-15991 GCA_008360985.2 Macquaria ambigua | reverse complement strand
AGGAAAAGAGATCATATTTCTACAATATTAGCTTCTCTTCACTGGCTCCCTGTAAAATCCAGAATAGAATTTTAAATCCTTCTCCTCACCTTCAAAGCCCTAAATGGTCAGGCACCATCATATCTTAAGAAGCTCATAGTACCCTATTACCCCACTAGAGCACTGCGCTCCCAGAATGCAGGGTTCCTTGTGGTTCCTAGAGTCTCTAAAAGTAGAATGGGAGCCAGAGCCTTCAGCTATCAAGCTCCTCTCCTGTGGAACCACATCCCAGTTTGTGTACGGGAGGTGGACAACCTCCTCACATTTAAGAGTAGGCTTAAGACTTTCCTCTTTGATAAAGCTTATAGTAGGGCTGACTCAGGTGACCCCTGAGCCACCCCTTAGTTATGCTGCTATAGGCCTAGACTGCCAGGGGACTTCCTATGATACACTGAGCTCCTCTCTCCTCTCTCTCCTTCTCTTCCTCTCCATCTGTACGCCCTCATATCCCATCAGTGCTTGTTATTAATTCAACTTCTTCCCGTAGTTGTGTGCTTTCTCTCCCCTTTCTCTCTCCTTCTGTTGCTTTCTGCAGGTGTTTCTGCCTCCGGAGCTGTAGGGTCTGGATCTATGGGTGCGGCCGCCTGCTGCCCCCGTGCTCCTCCTCTGCACCCGCTGCTGCAGCTGCTGTTGCTATTATTATTAGTACTGCTGCTGTAATATTGCTCTTAGTATTGTTTCTGTTGGGGTTGACAGCCATGCCATTGCCGCGGCCATTGCGTTACATCTCTGTGTGAAACTGTATTGTGCTGCTGTATGTTCTCTTTCTTCCTGCTCTCTCTCTCCCCCTTCAACCCAACCGGTCGAGGCAGATGACCGCCCACCTAGAGCCTGGTTCTGCTTGAGGTTTCTACCTGTTAAAAGGGAGTTTTTCCTTGCCACTGTCGCATAGTGCTTGCTCATGGTGGGAAAGGTTGGGTCTCTGTAAATATAAAGAGTCGGTCTAGACTTGCTCTACTAGAAAAAGTGCCCTGAGATAACTTTGTTATGATATGGCGCTATATAAATAAAACTGAATTGAACTGAATTGAATTAAATTACAACTAACAATTTTGCAAACTGTGTTTTTTTTTGGTTGTTTTTTATCACAAAGAACAGACATTCCACAGGGATTGCCACAAGGTTCTGTCCTGGGCCCAGTACTGTTCAGTTGGTATATGTTACCACTGTTACCATCCTCTGTAAGCACAGTATTGATTTTCACTGCTATGCAGATGACACCCAGCTTTTTATAGCTGTTAAACCTGATGTCCTAACCTCCCTTTACCCCCTTGAGGACTGCATCTCTGACATCAATATATTGATGACCCAAAATTTCCTCAAGCTACATCAAGACTAAACAGATGTCTTGATTACTGGTCCAGAAGAGCAAAAAGGGAAACTGTGCCTTCAGTTTACTACACTGTCTCAGCATGTAACACCTCAGGCAAGAAATATGGGTGTTATCATCGACTCTGACCAAACTTTCTGTACTGTAGGGAAATGGCAACATATGCCTGCCTAACAGAAGGGAAAAATACATGTATAAAATATTGTATTAAACTGTACAGCAGGAAAAAAATATATATGCACATAGTTTGCAGTTAAGTAACTCAAATTTGCAAAAACACTGTAAGAACTTCTATCATATCAGATGTGGGTGATGCTGACTGACCCACACCAAATTGTTGAGAAAAGGTCAACATTAGGCCAATATATATTAAAACTAATATGTCATACAGAATCACCGTCATTCAGGTATTAGAGTTAAGTGTATTTTTGAGGTGCTTGTAATTGTGCTTCTGTTCCACAACATACAGTACAGTAGTGTTAATCCCCTGTTGTAACCTTTGCCTCTCTTCCTCTCCTCTCCTCTCTCAGGAGTTTGTATCCACTGCAGAGAGGCTGTTCCCTTATGTCACCCTCTTGTGGTGCCCCAGAGAATGTATCCTACTGATTTTGGTATACACCCGCCTGAACCAATCACGAGCACACTCACAGTTGTCAATCATGACGTGACACCCCCTTTTTATAGCTTCAAATAACTAATTAAAACCAAACTTGTCAGAAAAATTAACACTTGAACAAACATCAGTGTGATAAGAACTACCTAAATGACAGAAACCATTTTGGGGAAAATTTTATTTGAGGTATACTTTGATTTTTCAGTTTGGCCTATGTACCATCTGCTAACATGGAGGGGGCGGGGTTTATGGTTTATGACCTATACTGCAGCCAGCCACCAGGGGGCGATCCAGATGTTTTGGCTTTTGGGGAGCTGTCTCTTACCACTTAATGCTACTAATGCTTAGTGTTAATCAAAATGAACCCCACATTTCCTTTAAACCCCACACTTGGTTAGATATACAATTAAATGAACATTTACCATAGATTTACAAACAGAATAATTAATATTGAATGAGCCTTTATTTTGGATTTAGTCTAGTCTGAAATCAGATATATGTCTACATCTGATTCTGGTTGAATGTCAAAGTGAGCATTAAGTGTTTAAAGCCCAGTTCAGACGAGACAAGTTAAAACTTACAACTACTTACAATGCGCCAGTCTGCAACGTTCTGAAAGCTGCCAGTTTGCACCAATGTGACTAGGCGAGAAGGTATATCGTTTCCATAGCAACAACTCTCTGTACTTCCATTCTAACTGCCGGCTTTTCAGGCTTTTTATGTAGCTGGATATAATTTGTAGTGTCTTAAAATATGAATGAGGATGGTGATAATGAGTTACTTGCTACAGTTGCATTTCTAGTATTGATGAAACAGCGAAAACATAAAAAACAAGAGGGTTGAGATGACCAGCTGACTTCGCTACGAGCTGATTGGCTGTTGATACAGGTGACGTGCCTTACGTTTTAAAACCAGCCACTGGCGACTTTACAAACTGAGTCACAGGTGACGCCATCAGCTGGCTTGAGTCGAGCTGAGACGGGCCAGTTCACACTGCTGTAACCTTTCCCTGCAATGCTCTAAAGCGGTTTCATCTCATCGTGTATCTTTAGTCTGAACTGGCCTTATAAGGCCTAGTTTTTTATTTATTCACTTTATTGTGATCTTTAAAACTTTCACTTGTTTATTTGATTTTCTGTTAAAAAAACAAAGTTTAAAAAAGTTTAAATGCAAATCTCATCTTTGTTCACTGTAAAGTGTTAATTGTACCATGTTGTATAAACAGCAACTTGACCTCACTCTGGCCTGGAAAGTACAGACAGCTGGGTGGTGCAGAGGGCCACTGACAGACTGACAGCTTCATTGTCTGTATTCGTAGCCTGGTATTGGCCGGTTTGCTCCTCTGTGGCAGACTGCAGTCTGTTCCTGGTCAGGTATTGGCTGCAGGAGCAGAAGGTGTGGTAGAAAGAGGAGGAGAGGCCGGCAATATCTGTGGAGACGCCTGGTTATAGTAACTGATCTGGAAAAAGATCCAAACAATAAAAGTGCGTTAAGATTATATGTAAATATATACCTCTTAAGATCGTTATTTGTCTTACCAATGACATGTTGTTTTTGGTCTCCAGTATGGTAAATCCAGCACACAGAACCCCTCCTCTGTTATACCCTTCAGTGGGAGGGCAAGTGGGTAGGGACACTGAATGCAGAGCGATGATGTATGGATCTCTGAGGAGGAAAAAACAAGAACCAACAGTAAATCTTGCAGGAAAGAGGTGTAGGACCTGTAACTGAGACCTTCCAGCCAGTCATTCTACTTACCCACTGCCACACGGCTTCCTCTTGGAAGCCAACAAGATGAAGTCCTGGAGAATTCCTTCTCCCTGACTGGCTGAAGTCGGGGAACCTACTCCACCATGACACACTGATGGGGTCACCACACGATACAGGAAGTCATCATCGTCCACCCGGTGAATCAGCTCACATTTCCTGATTTAGGAAAGGACACAGAGAGATACTACTGATGAGGTTGTTGATAGAAATTTAGTTTATTTGAAATAAAGTGAAGGAATATTGACTATATTTTTAAATGGATAGTTCCACATTTTGGAAAATACATTTATTCTCTTTCTTGCCAAGAGTTAGATGAGAAGATTGAAACCACTCTCATGTCTGTACGATAAACATGGAGCTAAAGTTAGCTACAGTTAGCTTAGCTTAGCATAAAGACTGGAAACGGGGGAAAACAGCTAGCCTGGCTCTATCCAAAGCTAACATACTAGCACCTTTAAAGCTCACTAATTAACATGTTATACGTTGTTTGTTTAATCTGTACAAAAACCAAAGTGTTGAAACTACAACATCATGGTTTTTCAGAGGGTTTAGTCCCAGACTATTTCTTGGCTGGGCGCAGCCGTCTGACCCTGTTTTAACATTAATATAGAAGAACACAGACTTTAAGATACAGGAGGGCAAGGGGGAATCTAGCATCTAGTTTGCTTTTTCTCACGCAAGTTTACCAGCTAAATAATTCTGTTGTTGAGAAGGAGACACTGGCTTTGATCTGGGCACTGACGTTTTTTGAAGTGATGTATGAGTATGTTGGACCATCATTGCCAGTTACCATTTATACAGATCATAACTCTTTGACTTTCCTGTCAAGTATGCAGAATGGTAACCAGAGACGTATGCATTGGTGACTGTTTGTGCGACTGGACATTAGCCAGAAGTAGGCTGGGTAGTGGTATAGACTTAAGTTCAATTCTGTTTCAATTCAGTTTTATTTATATAGCGCCATATCATAACAAAGTTATCTCAGGGCACTTAGTCCAAGTGCCAAGCCCAAGTCCAAGCTGGGTTAGCGTAGCTTAAAAATACCACCTTTGGCCTACATGCCCATAGACTACTTGCAAGGTGAGAGAATAGTTGTCCAAATTTCATGAGTGGATGGACTAAGGAATAAGGAATAGTAGTTGTCTCACCCTGTAGTCTGTGGGTCAGTATTGATTGCAAAATCTGCACCTCTTCTGTCGTTAATGTTAAAGGTTAACTACGCCCTCAAATTCTGCTAGAACCCTCTCTCCCATTATATTTAAAAAAATGCAACAGAGGAGTGACTATAGGAAGCATGGACTCGTGGCTACGTAGTGTGTGGGCCAGGGGATATAGGGAGACTGACTGATACTGATTATCAGTCAGTCTCTTTTTCATATAAATTTCATGACATAGATAAGTCCCAACCGGTTGACTCTGTGTCAGCATTGATGTTGCAAGGTTCAGGGCTAATTTAAAACAGTAGATGGTGTGTTGAGCCATTTTCAACCCATGAAATGCCGATTTTTTATATATTTGGTAAGAAATATCAATATTAACACCAGCATGATTTGATGAGGTTCATCACAGTACAGTCATATAATTTAGTTTACAGCTCAAAAAACAAGTTTAAGTGTGCAGTACCTGTTTAATTTCATAATGATCCCTACTCTCAAGCAGCAGAAGTTAAGTGACAATGTGCAAATACTATTGGCCCATTTTGGGGCGAACTAAATATGCAAGAGTAGTCTTACATATCCCTGTTCATAACACAGGGTGTTTATCCTTTGTTGGACAGGCCACTTTAAAAAAGAAATTTGGGGCATAAATTAGGAATATACCCACTTCTCCAGGCACCACTGCTTTCTCCCTCCTGGAAGGCTGGTGCATTTCAGACACCCAATTTGGTTTTGTTTGGTTTAGTATGATTGTGTTTAGTTTATCCTTTGTTCCTGTTACCAGTAGTTTCAGGTTATTGCTTACAGTTTCATAGCATCCAACACTCACACTTCACCTCTGACTTCACACACCTACTTATGTTGAGTTACCTTTAATAAATTACTTGTTTACTTAAATGGTTACTGTGTGGCCCTCCCTTCTTTGTTATGCTCCTGAACAAGACAAGGATAACATGCAATCCAGTTCAACAAATAAATTCTACCTTTAGAAAGCATATCATATTCAATTTTGTTGATACAGTGTCAGAGTGTATATAGTGTTTTGTCCTGACCCAATTTATGTAAAGGAGTGTGATGTGATCATGCAAAACATGATGTGATTGGCCGGGAGAAACCATGTAGCCGGTGATATGCTTCATTGTATGCCCTGAAGTTTGCCTCACAGGCAAGATTTCCGCGTCACCGCGTCTGCCCCCATCACGTTCTACCGTTCAAATACTTAAGGCTAGCTCGTCAATGGGGCGAAAATTTGTACGGAGGCTAAAGAGAGGGTCTTGCCTACAAGGTACACTCAGGGCGGAAATGTCTCTCACAGCACCAAACAGCTGAATCGAACAAAACCTTTTTAGCTCAAAGCGGAAGTTCTGAGTGACCTGATAGCGGAGTTGAATGCATACAAGAGGTACAAGAGACACTGCTACTTAATATCATTCTTTGCCATTTAAGCTGGCAACACTGTGAATTCAGGGCGTCAGCTAAAGGTAAGTCTCTGGTATGTGAAAAAAAATAGAGGAAAGGTGTGGCTCTTTAGCTAGGCCTACTGAACTTCCCCTGTATGTTGTCATCAAAACACTGCGTTTCACTGCTTCGACACTGACATTCCGTGTGCCTCATGATTTTAGCTAGCTAAACATCAAGCCGATATGTCGTTGGAGGCCGACATAACATTACTTGTTGAATTATATTGACATTATTGTAGTTGTTTTCCCATGTTGGCTTGCAGTTCATGTTAAAATCTGTACTTACGTTACACATTGTCCTGTTTTGAGGAAATATTATTTACTGTACGCATCCGTTAGCAAAGTTTTTGAAGACAGTCGTTCTCTGTACAGAAACCATGACATGGTGTTAGTCAGTGTAAGACATAGCAGACATATAGACAAAACTCCCCAACTTCAGTAACAGTTACATTCCTCAGCTGTTGGAGTGCCAGGCTACGTAACCAGACTGGCTGCTATCATGACAGTAACTACATGGGATGTCTTTGTGAGGTCATTTATATCTTTACGCCTCTATTTGTTTTGACCTCAAAACATACTCCATTATCTCCTGTTATGAACTAGCCCCTCTGGGGACTGTCACATTCACCGTGCCAGTTATTTTTCATGTCAGTCATTGTACATGAGATATAATACAAAAAACTGAGAAGCACTGCGAACAGTCAATAAAACGTGAAAAATATTGAATGAAACTGAATATGTTGAATAAGTGGCACACTCTTTGTCCGGTTGTGTATTGCCCATGTAAACTTTGTGTGGTTACTTTAATGACATGTCTGTTGTGAATTAGCCTTCACTTTGCTAGATATTAAAACTGCACCAATCAATATTTTTATACGAACAATGGATCAAATGACTGTAAAGTAAAATGTGTCGCTCCTAATGACATTGTGATAGAGATTATCACTAACTTGCAGCTCCCCTTACTTCTACAGAGCTTTTAAGCTCATAGTTCTGGTTTTATAGCTCTCATCAGCAGCAAGCATTGGTTTTCAGTGAAAAAGCTCTGATAAACCCACTGCACATTACCACCTCAGCACCAAACAGCAGGGAGACAAAGTTAGTAACTAGCTGGTAGTGGAGCATTTAGCAGCAAAAGGTACAGATATTTTTCTCAGCAGTTGGTGGAGACCATAACAGAGCTAAAAGGAGAGTGAATATTAGACTCCACTTCCTGCTAGAGCTTTCAACTGTCTTTAATAGCCTTCATCAGATGATGGAAACAAGCAACTGTTTGCTAGCACACTAGGCAAGTCTACTTTATTTATTGTATGTGTCTGACTTTCATTCTGTTGAAGATTTCTCCCCACAAGTGGCTTGTTTACTTATTACTTGATCACATAGTTCCTCATTTGAATCAGGAAACTTTAAAACTTTAGACTATATTTTATGTAGGTAAAGTTTTTACTGAACTCTGATTCATTAGGCAGTTAAGCATATGTATTTAAATGAAAAAGAAGTTAAAACATGTTTTTATTCCCCCAAACCTAATGCATGAGAGAAACATGGTGTAAACTTTGGCAGCCAATCAAAAATGGATCTCACTCTGTCTGATCTCACAATGTGACTGCTGCTTTGATCCACATCTACAACTCAACTAATTAGAATACGACATGAAATGACATAGAATACCCTGGCCAATGCCGATAGTGGTAAGTGCCCATAGACAGATACAAATTGGCATGTATATATCAATGCTTAAATCTATATTTGAGTACTAAAGAGGTGTATGTATGTACATATCGGGATGTGCAGGTGCTTTATCATAGACCCTCCTCTCTATCATCTGGTTTATCTGAATCACTTCTCTCTTGTTCCTGTAGATGGGAGATGCCCAGTAAGACCTTGGTCTGTGTCCAACGTTCTACTGTGTGCCACCATGATGGCCAATCGCTGCACATTGTTGCCAGAAATTTTGCCCAACCATGTGAGCTGCCAGCCTGAGCTGGACTCTGAGTCCATGTGTGGGTTCTCTGATGAGCCCCCTCTCCCAGGTAAAACCATGGAGGAGTGCAGCGTGTCAACCAGTGAACTGCCTCATTATTACACACAAGTGTTGACCAAGCTGGATGGTCAACTGATGGCTCCAGGGTTGGACGCATACACCAAACAGTGGTAGGTCATGGAACTACACTGCATCACACTAGCTCCAACTCCTCCCGCTTGAAGACAATAGGCTCATTCGAGATGAGCCAGGCCTGCATAGAATCGCCACACAATGCATGCTGGTTAGATTTGTTTCCGGCTAGTCCCGACTCGCTCTGACGTCATGCACACGGGGGCAACGATAACCTCACAAGATCGAGGGGGGAGCAGTTTTTAGAGCCAGGCGCTGCAGTTGCTTTCCACTGAGCAAGACCCAGGGCATGATGGGAAACACCTGGCTGTCGCCTGATCAAAGAGCTGATTGGCTCTTAATTTTGAGCACAAACACCACATTTTGTAGAAAATCAAAATTTTCTGTGTAATTGTAATATTTAACGCTAGATTGTTGCTGTATGTTGTGCAGTGAAGGTTTAATCTGTGAACAAACATGTCTTGTGTGGTTGACAATAATAATAATAATAATAAAGTTTAATTCAGCCATAACTCTCCAAACGTGGTCTGCAAACTACAGCTGGCCTACAGGTGGATTTAACAGGATGTAAATATTTCTGGGACTTCCTGTATATTCTTTGAAGGCTGCTGGAAACTGTCTGACTTGACTGCTGCTGTTTGTCACCGCCCCCTGCTGCTGCCGCCTGATCTTGTCCACTTTTCAGACGAGGCGCAGTTCATCTCGAACAAACCTAATAACAGAAGCCATGAGGCCCATTTGTTACGGATTGTGTTTATTTCAGTGAAATAATCATGTGAGAAGCAGTTCAATAGAAAGTTCACTACAAAAATGAGCCAAACAGTGTCAGTGACAGTGAAACTGAGTGAGAGAGGTTATAATTGTGCACTATTAGCAAACATGCAAATAAATAAGCACAGAATAGATTTTTGTTTACTCATTAAATTATTCTTCATGTGATAATAATTTCTTATATGTAACTTACTTAGTTAAAAAAGATTTTTCTGTGCTCTAAACATCCCATTGTGCGTCAGGATTGATTGAGACAAAACTGAAAAGTCATAGGGATGTTTTAACTGCTTAAGAGTTTCATAGTACTGTATCAGCATGCAGAGGGTGTTTGATTTCAGATACATGATTTCAGATACTTTACAATTCAACACTTAAGTATGAAATCAGTGATAGTTTCATAAATATTTTTTTAAAGTATTTATACAACCATCCATCTCTAATTTCTACATCCCATTCCAGTAGCCCATATTGATCAACATTTTATTTTACATTCTCTGACACAAATTAACCCAATCAACCAAATGGACTGTGGACATAATGAGTGAGATCATTCATGAAACTTAATGTTGATGGAGTCAACCCTGCTCCTTCTTTTAGCTTAGGAGTTCTCTTGTGAAAAGGTCTTCAGAGGGAACTCTTCAGAACTTTTAGTGGCATTTAGGAGGAGTTCTACTGGTAGAATTTGTGAATACAGCCCCTGACCAGTTTTCATGTCATGGAGATCTTTGAGATGGAAGGCTTGACTCCTCCCAGTTGCTAGACTTTCTGGTGAACATGCATCTGCATTCATCTTGGACAAAAGATGATTAGATGGTATATAAACCATAAATTACATATTCACAAGGTAATGAAACCAAAACAAACAAATTAAAGTATCTTCCCTCGTTCTTTCTATACTCAGTGCTGTGCCAGAGAACCCCATGTGTCGTATCTGTCATGACAGCGGAGCCCAGGAGGAGCTGCTGTCCCCCTGTGAATGTTCCGGGACCCTGGCCACCATCCACCGCAGCTGTTTGGAACACTGGCTGTCTGCCTCAGGAACCAGCTTCTGTGAGCTCTGCCATTACCAGTTCACTGTGCAGAGGAAGTCCAGGTCACTGCTCGAGGTACAGCATGGTCAGGGAAGGGATTCAGTTAATTGATTCATTGCTTCCCATTTGATTTAGAACCTGACTGTGCTTTATTTGTTGTTGGTGGTCTAGTGGCTGCAGAACCCAAGTCTTCGTCAGGAGAAGCGCACCCTGTTTGGTGACTTGGTGTGTTTCCTTCTCATCACCCCTCTGGCCACAGTCTCCGGCTGGCTCTGCCTTCGTGGTGCCATAGATCACCTTCACTTCTCCAGCCGACTGGAGGCTGTAGGGCTCATTGCACTAACTGTTGCCCTCTTCACCATTTACCTCTTCTGGACCCTGGTTAGTATGCTGAGGCATGTGGGTATGGATGGTATGGATGTTATGCAATGTTTATTAAACATAAGTTATACTTCCATCAGCCTGCCCAGGTATATTTTGACCCGTTTTGACAATGGCAGGGTTCATAAAGACAGTTTGATATCATCCAGTTTGATCTGATCTGGTCAACTCTCCAGAAAAGCAGCAATTTTCTACTTCCTTAGTCTGTATGGTGCGTCACCTGTGTTCAACTGGTGTCACAATGGATCAAATGATCACTGGTGTGCACTAAAAGAGGCACACAGCTAAGCAGCGACAACAAGCACATGAAATGTTCTGTCCTAAGACACAGGGTCCTACATTTCCCATAATGCAACCAATACAAGCGTGTTTTTGTCACAGCCTCCTTGCATGGTAAACGCCCACGTCTTTCAAACTCCACACCTCCAGTTTGTAGTGCAGGCTTTCTGTTTTACAGTATATGTGTAGTCTCCATGCACAAGCTGAAATAGAGATTTTCTCAGAACACTCCTCCAGAGCCACAGAAGACATTATATACAGTAGTTGTTGTCACAGACTAACCATGACCATTAAACTGATCTTTATGTGTAAAATAGTGCTGTGCCCCTTTTTAATATTGTATATCAATTTTACCAGTGACATTAATTTCAGTTGAATAGTTGACAGTGAAAATGTATTTTTAGGTGAAGTCCTAATGTCCATTCTGTCTTCCCCAGGTGTCTCTCAGGTATCACTGTCGACTGTACAATGAGTGGCGGCAGTCCAATCAGAGAGTAGTCCTCTTCCTTCCCAGGTCACACAGTGAAGTGTCAGCACTGCACTCCTTACAAGGCTCACAGCGCAGGAAGCAGCCGTCCAAAGAGTCGATAGTCTGAGCACAGAGCCAGCTCCAAGACAAGCTCTCAGCAGGGGATGGACTGTTCATCTTCTGCTCTTTTTGCACTTTAAAGCACCGCTCTGAGATCTTCTGCTAGACCTGATGTTGCATGTGTGAACTGCCACAGGTCCAGGCAGCACTTTACTCTCAAACTTGTGAAGACAGTAAAGGACTGCCTCACCTGGACACAGATACTGTCAGCTGTTGAAGCAGCCATCTTGGCTTCTGATGGGGGATGGACTGCAGTGTTTTAGTCGACCAAATGACAGACCACGCTCTTGATGAAAAGTCTCAGACATTTTTACACCATGATGAAGACGTTATGGGTGTAGTATTGCATCATGAAACAGTTTGACATTTTGGGAAATCTTCTTGTTTGCTGAGTCAGGTGAGAGGTTTGTTAGTAGTTGTTGTACTGTTGGCATCTACTTCAAACAACAAAGAAGCTGTGGCCATCTCTATATTTCAGCAGCACAAACAAAGACACGTTGCATGGATGGAACAAAGTAAACGTGATTGATATGAAGTTGGTCCCTCATTTTAAACTTTAATCTGTGAGGGTCATGTGCTTCAACTGAGGTCAAGCACAGCCTTAAAGTCCTCTTCTGGTACAGGTTCATGGACACTAACAGCTACAGTCAATCTGATTAATGTATTAGGAAGTTTGGCACTTTTGATTGATTGATCGATCGATTGGTTGATTGGGACACACATAAACCAAGGGCTATTTTTTTTATTCGAAACATTTTGTTTGTCTGTTTCGTGTTGATGTAGAAAAATAAAATACAATGTTCAATACAGTTGAGTTGACTTATTTTACATAAATCTATAATTTTCATCCATTAGCTCTCAATCACAAAACTGATGTTTCAGTTTTTCCAAAGTAAATACTACAGAGCCTGGCATGTATCATGTAGTGGGGGAAAACTGATCTTGAATTAATGATGTGCAGACGAGTTGAAAGGACATAATGTCAAACAATTGTTGACATATTAACATATGTTTAAGGAATGTTAAAGATAACATTGTTTAACATACAAAATCCAAAGTATATCCACATATCTCAAATTCGAAAGCACAAATTAGTGTTCTTTTCTCCATGACACCTGTCAGACTCAAGAAAATGTGTTGTATGGGACAGTAAAATATATGAAATTGACCAAATTTGATAGGTATTCATGTGTAATAAATAATTACAGAGCAAAATTCAATCACGTTTAGCCTGGCAAGATAGTCTTAAAATTTATAGGAAGGCCCTCCGTAATGCCAGAGCAGCCTACTACTCATCATTAATAGAGGAAAATAAGAACAACCCCAGGTTTCTGTTCAGCACTGTAGCCAGACTGACAGAGAGTCACAGCTCTGTTGAGCCATGTATTCCTATAGACCTTAGTAGTAATGACTTTATGAGCTTCTTTAATGATAAAATTCTAACTATTAGAGACAAAATTCAGCACCTCTTGCTCTCAGTTGGTACTGACTTATCTTCAAACACAGGAACCTTAGAAACAACTGTAAAACCTGATGTACATTTAGACTGCTGTTCTCCCATCAACCTTTATCAGCTAACTTCCATGATTTCCTCATCTAAGCCATCAACGTGTCTCTTAGACCCCGTCCCAACTAGGCTGCTTAAAGAAGTTTTACCCTTAGTTAGCATTTCTTTACTAGATATGATCAATCTGTCCTTATTAAAAAGCTATGTGCCACAGTCCTTTAAAGTAGCTGTAATTAAACCTCTTCTTAAAAAGCCCACTCTTGATCCAGGGGTTCTGTCAAATTATAGACCTATATCTAACCCTCCTTTTCTCTCTAAGATCCTTGAGAAAGCAGTTGGCAATCAGTTGTGTGACTTTCTACACAACAATAAGCTGTTTGAGGATTTTCAGTCAGGATTTAGAGCGCATCATAGCACAGAGACAGCACTAGTGAAAGTTACAAATGACCTTCTAATTGCATCTGACAAAGGACTTGTCTCTGTACTTGTCTTGTTAGATCTTAGTGCCGCATTTGATACCATTGACCATCACATTCTATTACAGAGACTAGAACATTTGATTGGCATTAAAGGCACCGCACTAGGCTGGTTTAAATCCTATTTATCAGATCGATATCAGTTTGTACATGTTAATGATGAATCCTCTGTGCATGCCAAAGTTAGTCACGGAGTTCCACAAGGTTCTGTGCTTGGACCAATTCTGTTCACCTTGTATATGCTTCCTTTGGGCAATATTATTAGGAAGCACTCCATAAATTTTCATTGTTATGCAGATGATACCCAATTATATTTATCGATCAAGCCAGATGAAACTAATCAATTAGCTAAACTTCAAGCATGCCTGAAGGACATAAAAACCTGGATGACCTGCAATTTTCTGATGTTAAACTCAGACAAAACCGAAGTTATTGTACTTGGCCTCGAACACCTTCGAAACACATTATCTAAAGATATAGTTTCTCTAGATGGCATTGCCCTGGCCTCCAGTGACACCGTAAGGAATCTTGGAGTTATCTTTGATCAGGATATGTCCTTTAACTCCCACATAAAACAAACCTCAAGAACTGCCTTTTTCATTTACGTAACATTGCAAAAATCAGGCACATCCTGTCTCAAACAGATGCAGAAAAACTAGTCCATGCATTTGTTACGTCTAGGCTGGACTATTGCAACTCTCTACTATCAGGCTGCCCCAATAAGTCCCTTAAGACCCTCCAGCTGATCCAGAATGCTGCGGCACGTTTACTGACAAGAACCAGGAAAAGAGATCATATCTCTCCAATATTAGCTTCTCTACACTGGCTCCCTGTAAAATCCAGAATAGAATTTAAAATCCTTCTCCTCACCTTCAAAGCCCCAAATGGTCAGGCACCATCATATCTTAAAGAGCTCATAGTACCCTATTACCCCACTAGAGCACTGCGCTCCCAGAATGCAGGGTTCCTTGTGGTTCCTAGAGTCTCTAAAAGTAGAATGGGAGCCAGAGCCTTCAGCTATCAAGCTCCTCTTCTGTGGAACCAGCTTCCAGTTTGTGTATGGGAGGCAGACACCCTCCCCACATTTAAGAGTAGGCTTAAGACTTTCCTCTTTGATAAAGCTTATACTAGGGCTGACTCAGGTGAGCCCTGAGCCACCCCTTAGTTATGCTGCTATAGGCCTAGACTGCTGGGAGACTTCCCATGATGCACTGAGCTCCTCTCTCCTCTCTCCTCCTCTTCCTATCTATCTGTACGCCCTCATATCCCATCAATGTTTGTTACTAATTCAACTTCTTCCCGTAGTTGTGTGCTTTCTCTCTCTCTCTCTCTCTCTCTCTCTCTCTCTCTCCCCTTCTGTTGCTTTCTGCAGGTATTTCTGCCTCCGGAGCTGTAGAGTCTGGATCTATGGTTGCACCTGCTGCCCCCGTGCTCCTGCTCTACACCCGCTGCTGCTATTACTGTTATTGCTCTTATTATTAGTATTACTATTATAATATTGCTCTTAGTATTATTTCTGTTGATGTTATCATCAGTACCATTGCCACAGCTATTGCTTTGTATCCCTGTGTAGAACTGTACTGTGCTGCTGTATGTTCTCTTTCCTCCTGCTCTCTCTCTCCCGCTCCCCCCCTCCCCCTTCAACCCAACCGGTCGAGGCAGATGACCGCCCACCCAGAGCCTGGTTCTGGTTCTGGTTCTGCTCGAGGTTTCTACCTGTTAAAAGGGAGTTTTTCCTTGCCACTGTCGCCTAGTGCTTGCTCATGGTGGGAAAGGTTGGGTCTCTGTAAATATAGTCGGTCTAGACCTGCTCTATATGAAAAAGTGCCCTGAGATAACTTTGTTATGATATGGCGCTATATAAATAAAACTGAATTGAATTCTTTATCACCCTTAAAAAACAAAACTTTAAATCTGCTTCAAGCAAAAAATATTCTTTAATTTTTAAGATTATACTAAAATGTCTTTATTGTACAGCAAATTGGCCCAAATGTTGAAACTTAAAACTCAACTGTTGCTTGATATAAAAAAAAAAAAAGTAAAATGGTGAATAATTTAATTTCAGACTGTGGTTCCCTTCATGGCTTTTTCTTTCTTTCTAAAATTTTTATGGTCATTATTTATTTTATATTTTTATGATATTAGTATTTTGATGTAATTGTGATAGCTGTTCTCTGTAAAAGCTGGTTATTTCATGTGATGTGGTTATGTGATGTAATATTGTTAATTTCCGGTATATTGTCAGTTGTCTATCTAGAGTATTGGTGTAAACACAGGTGTAAAAGTATCTGTTTTTACTTTTTCTGCCCTGTTGGGGACCCTCTAAGGTTGAAATGCATTTAACTAATATAGCTCCTGTCCTTGCTTTGCCCTAAGAGTGCCTGAAGAACTTTTTTTCTTTCTTTTCTGAAGTATCTACTTGAGATTCATCTACTTAAGACTCCTTATCACAGGTTATGGCCTTGATGTGGA
>VMKM01004498.1:0-16001 GCA_008360985.2 Macquaria ambigua | reverse complement strand
CTTCCCTTTCTATCCTAACCCCTCCTCTGTCCTAATCCTAACCTTAACCCTTTCCCTTCTGCCCCTAACCCCTCCCCTTTTCTTATCCTAACCCTAACCTCTCCTCTTCCCTTTCCTAATCCTAATTTGGACCCCTCCCTTTTTGTTACACCTAACCCCTTCCTTTACATAATCTTTTTTTAAAAATAAAAAAATAATAAAATAAATAATTAAAGCCACTTGGGGAATTCTAGAATACCAACAGGATTAAAAATGTAGGGAGAAACAGCAATAATTTTATACACAATTAGTTCATGGGAGTTTATTAAAAACAGTTAAAAGTCATCTTACTATTAAAATTGGCATATTAAGGGTTAAAAGGGTAGGAATAAATAAGAAATACAAGTTAAGTTCGATGTTTGGGTTAAAAACATTTTATTTTACGAAATTTAGTTGAGTTCGAAGTTTTGTTGAAAAACAGTCTTTTTCACGGAACTCTATTCGCCAGAGACTATAAATAGGACTCAAAGGCGGGTCTCTCTCATTTCTGCTCTGGCTTTGAAAGAGACTGGTTGCATGTTTTCAGCTCCTGCAAGCCTTCCTGTTTAATGCCCTTTTGCCTGAAGAAGACTCTTGGGAGTCGAAACGTCGCGATTAGGGCACATTTGATTTCATTTTTTTGAGAAACAATTTAAAAACAGTAGAAACTTTTTGATTTAAAAACACTTTTATTTGATATTTTGAGTGCGTTTTTGGCACATTTTCATTTCATCTTGGGAGTGCGGTTTTGAGCACATTTTTATTTCATTTTTTACAAACACTTTTGTTTTCATAATCTAAATTCTAAGTTCATATATTTTTTTCTTTTGGTTGAAATAATTTAAGTTAAATATATTTAAAAACATTCTGCACTACATCCATCATGGGAGACCCCTCTGATGGATGGACCACGGTGCGTTACGGGAGACGAGGAGGTCGATCCCGGCAACGCACCCTTCAGGACCAAGGCCGGGATTGGTCTGCCAGACCTTGGGGGGTGGGGACCAGCTGGGGGAAGGACCGTGCATTTCCGGGCTCCCGTTCATTCGGGGCTCGGGTCCTTGCCCCAGTCCCTAACCCTAACCCTAACCCTAACCCCCTAACAGCCTGCCCAGTGGTCTTGCCCTTACCCTAACCACTCCCTGGAGCATGCCTAAACCCAACCCTCACACTACACATCCCAGTTGGTACCCTACCGACAGTAGTTTTTATCTCATAACCTACCTCCAAACCCTAACGCCCTAGCTGGCCCTAACTAAACTTCACAAAATACTTCACTGGGGACCCATCCCAAATCAATCAGGACCCCATGAAACGCACTCCTGCACACCTCCCACAAGACACTTTGTTGGGCGTGGACTTTGTCCATTTTCACGCCCACTTCCACACCACATGACTGCATCTCGGGAACCCAACGTCGCACAGACTCAGGGGTGGTACCGTTGGAAAGCCCGTGTCCCACAACCCCCCCCCCGCCGACCACCTTCCCGACTCTCTACCACCTTCCTGTCAAGAGTTAGCACGCGACAAAGCCTCAGCCAATCACCTATCTCCGGAACCGGACCTCCCACCCACTCGGGACCACCTCCAGCGTGTTCGGCGACCACCAAAACCCCCCAGTGGGACTTGGTTCCAAGTCTCTACCACCTTCCTATCAAAACTTATTCAAATAAAACACTTGGCCACGCCCACATTTCCCATGGATCATTGCGGTTCTAGGATTCTTGACACCATGACAGAGCAAGCTACTCACATACCAGCCTATATAAGGATGGCTCATTCCTATCAAAAGTTGTTACACTAGTGTACCCCTACACTAGGTAGTTTTCATCCCTATAACCTCCCACCCTCCTAAACCTAAACATAACCCTATACTTAACCTTTTACCTCTCCTTTTTGTCTCTGCAGGGGGGGGATGGGACGGACCCGGATTGGACGGGTGTGGATGGAGTGTGCATTGACTCCACCGTCATTTATGGATGGTGGGGTCCAAATTTTGTTTTTCCTAACCCTTACCCACTGATGTCATCAACTGTCAGCCAATCATTGTCATCAACTGTCAGCCTGTTATTACTCAGCAGAAACACAGGCTGATCCTCAGGCAGATGTCGAGTCATGACTCAGCAGAAACATCAGCTGAACCTTAGACACCTTTAGTACAGACAATTTTGGACAAATACAGACATTGTCTCTGAGCTGACGAGTTCATTTCAGTTAATCTTCAGATCAGTTACCTATCTGTTTACCTTTGTATGTGTGTATTTAGTGTGTGTGTGTGTGTGTGTGTGTGTGTGTGTGTGTGTCAGCAGAGTATAAAATTCCAGCTTTGTTGTTCTCGTCTCAGTTTTTTGAGCTTGTTGAGTCGCGTCGACAGAAAACCAGAAAAATGAAGGTTTACCTGCTGCTGCTGCTGCTGCTACCACCACTCTGCTCAGGTACAAATACACACTCACACATTAAACTCTTTAAACTGAAGGTAGGATAACCAGGGATAGAAAGAGTACTAGAGTACTATCCTCAAGTAAACATACGGTTAGCTAAAATACATTTTACTCAAAAGTAAAAGTGCTTGTTTATAAGTTTACTTAGAGTTAGATTGCATTTAAAGTGACCTACGTTTTACTTTTATATGTGGAATCATTAAAACTGCTACACTTTCTCACATGCCACTGAAAATGGGTTTGCTTGTCCACTCTGGCACATGTCAGAGAGAGTAGTAACTGAGCCTGACCTGAACCCCACAGCCATTCTGTTTGGTATGTCTGAATTCGACCCGCCTGACGCCAGGTGTGAATATTTATGTTCAGGTATCAATAACTTTTAAACGATGTACGGTGGATCTTTAGTTTATTTCAGCAGGATCGTCCACTTTGTGTTCATGCTATGAATCCTGCTACCTTTACTAACAACACACAAAAAAAGATGTCAAAAAGTTGGTCAGGTGTGTATAAGATGTGATCTGATGAGGTAAGTGTGTCTCAGGTGTGATCTGACCAGGTGTGTTTGTGTTGCAGCTAAGAAGTTTTCCATCCAGTGTCATGGTGAGGACTTCCTGATGGTCAACAACATGCTGCTGGATTGCACTGGCGAAGTCCAACAGGCCTGCTACACCAGAGGTGAGTGCTTTACCTGCTCACAGACTCCGCCCCCTATTAAAGACACGCCCCTGCAGATGTGCAGGTGTCCTTCAGGTGTGTCAGTTGTGTCTATCTGTTTTTTGTTTTATGTGAACTCTCCAAACCAAATTCCTGTCAACTCTGTTGAAATTGAAATGAAGTATTAAATCTTTAATATTTTAGTGAGAAACACTGAATCTAAACAGAAAGCATGTTCAGTCCACACGAGAGATTTAACTACATTCACACCTGTATGTGTTTGTGTAAATCTGGATTTAAAGTCCTTCATGTGGAACTTTCAAATTCAGGTTTGACAATATCATCTTTTCTTCTTCACTTTTTGATCTAAAAGTGACGCTGGACCATCAGATCAGCATATTAAATTAATATTTACAGACTGTATCTTAGTGAGAACATAATGTGGATTTAAAAGCCTGTTCTGTGGGGTGTGTGGAGGCTGTGATGATGTGTTTCCTGTTTGCTGTTGCAGATAACGGAGAAAAAGGCTGCACTCGGCTGGAGAACTGCTCTCGACCCGGCTGGACCTGCTGCCACACCAACGGCTGCAACGCCTGAGCCAATCACAGCCCAGGAAACACTGACATCATCAAACCACATGATGTAAAATAAACTTGTGAGGGAGATTTCCCAGAATGAAGTGTGGCGTTTCTCTGAGCTCAGTGTGTAAACATGAATATTTACAGTCGGTCAGTTTCTGGACTTTGAATCGTGGGTCACTTTTGTTTCTGTGGACTTAAATAAACTCAGTAACAACCTCAGTTTGAGAAATAATGTTCCCAAATCCTTACAACCTTTTCATTCAAATAAGCTACAGTCTGAATGTTTATCAGACTTTTGGAGCTGAGAATAAAACACACACAGACTGAAGATGATAAAGAGATACACACGTATTCTCAGCTACATGTAGTTAAAGTATACGCAGCATCACAGTTAACTGATGTCTGTTGAGTTTATCGACTGTTTGTGGTGAATAAACACAAACCAAACTCCACTCTGAGTTTAACAAAAGAAAACCTATAATGACAATGATCTAAACTGTGTCCCAACAAAACCAGCTGTTTTTATTGATAGTTATCAGCTATAAATCCAGATGTGTGTTCCTACAATGACTGTCAGAGACACTGAGCTCTGTTAAAACACTGACCTGTTGAGGCACAAAATAAATAAAAACGTGTCTGTTTTAGTTAATGATCAGACAGCAGCAAGCATGAATGATGCAGTAGGGCATCAGTTTGTTCCAGTGACAGTTTACAGGTGTGATTCACCTGTAAACTGCTGCTGTTGGTTAAAAATGTTCAATAGGTTCAACAGGTTATTGAGTCTAAATCCACCCAGACGGCAGTGCCCATTTCAATGTTCAGAAACGTACCTGGTGTTCTGTTAGGAGGTTAGGGCAGGTATGGAAAGAGTACTCGAATATTATACTCAAGTAAAAGTACTTGTGTGAAAACTAGGTCAGTTAATATGTACTTGTATGTACTCTGAGTAAAGGTTACTGTGTTACATTTTTAAGGGGGGGGGTAAAAAATGCTGTATGATATATAATAATTGCATCAAACAAAGGACTTGTCTTGTTAGATCTTAGTGCTGCATTCGATACTATTGACCATCACATCCTATTACAGAGACGAACATTTGTCCATTATTTCTCATTATCGTTTTTACTGATTAATGAACGCACAAAAAGAGAAAAAGATATTTACTGATATGTGTAACAACGGAAAATATGAATCAAATATTTCAATCTGTATTTTCTTTTCATATTAATATTGCCTCTTTAAATACACTTAATATCACACTGTGTGCCATATTTCATTTTAGCGCAACGTGTACGTATATGTAAGGCTTCCGAATCAGAACCTCCAGGATTTGGATCAATCCAAATAAGATGTGAAAGTGTCATTTTAATGTGTCAGATAAATATTTAACATTTTATATCTTCTGCTGTTTTCTGGTTTGATCTTTGGGTTTTGATCAATAACAACTAAGTAACTAAGTAAAAGAAAGTAGAATTTATTTATATAGCACCTTTCTCGATTAGACCCACAAAGCGGTCCTCCAAAAAAGGCAAAAGACATAAAATAGAGATACAACATAGACATAATAAATAAAATAGATAAAAATTAATAATAAACAAAAAATAATCAAAGTCTAAACAAATCTGCTTCCACTTAACAGTTTTTCCTCAACCAAACATACAAATCTCAATTAAATCTTTTAGTTATTTTTAACTTTTGTTACAAATATTGAAAACTGAAGACAAATGGATTCAAAACTAGATTCAGATTTAACCCCAAATTCACGGAAATAACAGCTGATCATTTTGACTATTTGTAAAACAAACACTGTGTAAAAAGCTTTCATTATTTCTGAATTTCATTGTCGTGTTTAAAAAATGTAAAACAGCAATAATTTGTTGAGGGGTGCATAATTACTTGTTTTGGACTCAAAACATTCACACTTGTTGGACTTGCCTCGGAACGTGTTGATCTTGACTTGAGACTTGGTCTTGACTCAACTTGACTCAACTCTGGACTTGTGCCTGCAGCATCCTGTTGCTATTAAGACACCAGCCTGTAGCAAGTAAGAACACTTTCTCTGTCTCATTAAACACACATACTCAGGAGACAGCAAATAGTTTTGAAATACACCATACATTTTCTACCTGAATTTTGATTAACAGGCCAAGTTGAAGCCTGGTACAGCAGGCACCACCCAAGAGCAAGGAACATTATCGAGTGCACCTTTGGGATCTTGAAAACACAGAATGAGGGTTTGGGTTTCCTCATTTATCCCTTGATTCAAATACTGCTTAAATGTTACACAATAAAAGCCATTATAACAAGTATAACAAGTTTGTACAATGGGGAATAAAGAAAAGCAAACAATTTGGTCAAAGGTATAAAGACAGTGCTCTAGTACCACATTACAGTTAAATAAAAAATATAAAGTTATGAACCTTAACTTTGCCTTCAGCCAAACCAGTTTGCCCATTATATAAACTCAAAACAAACTGTCTCTCATGTTTAACCACTACATAGATATTGGAGCCAGTGGCAAATTTCCAAATGACTTGCCGAGGTAAGGCTGTTCTCGGCGGGGTACCATGAGCGCTGACTGCCCGGTCATCTTGAGAGCTAGTAAGGCATGCTGGCTGTCCCGCTAGTGGGACCTTGCATCTCTGAAAAAGTCAAGTAGGCTCTGTCTTGATAAATCGACCACAGATTTTAGGTTTAAACAATTAAATTCTCACCTAAAAAAATCTTAAAACTACATCCCGTGACACAACAGTAATATTTCGAAATTAAAACTCAGAGTTGTGAGTTTTCTCCTCCGCCACATGGATGCTGTTCCTCTCGGTGCCAATTGTGCCAACAGTGTGCCAATTGTTTGGCCAATGGCTGTCCACGGCCGTGTCCTGCCTTCCCGTCTCTGCGCAGAGACTGGCCCGCTGCCGGAGACCGTGTGGCCAACCAGGAAGCTCCGTTGTCTCAATTTTGAGAATCCAACTTTTGGCGTCCAATGGGAGAGCCGGATTTGTCTCAATTCCCAACGAGCGACTCCGCCTCCTGACGGCGCTCAGTTCACCCGTGGAGCGCCGAGTGTCAAGTTCGTAAGTACAATACGAGTGAAATATTCCTCCAAACTCGTGGAAAAACACTGGAAAAACTCGTATTTCTGTCCGACACTAGTTTGCCGACTTGACCGAGGTGTTTTCACGACACTTTGTGAACTATTTGAGTGACGAATGCTACGAAAACGTTAGGCTACGGCGCTAGCCGGAGCTTAGTGTAGCTCTCAAAACGGCCAACTTTCATTTAACTTTGTGGAATTCATTGTATGTTGTCACTGCTTCGTGTTGGCCAGCCGACGTTTGTGCCGTTTTAATCGTAGGCTTGCAACAACTTTGCTAACCCAGACACTGCACGTTGTTGGCGTTTTATGCGGCGTTGTCACATCTGGGTCTTTCAAACTCATCTTTCCTGATAGAGCCCAGCAAAATTAGGCTTGTCTTTCATGCTTTCGTTTGGCATTCGTGACATAAAGATCCGAGTACAGACAAACACTGCAATCTAACGGCGTTCTCCTCCTCTCCTCTCTTAAATTATAGATTCTGCTTTCAAAACAAAGACTGTGAGTCCCACATGTCATTTTTTCATCATCATCATTATTAGCATTTCCTATTCATAATTGTTACCTTAAAGCACGTACTGGCACTGGAGGAGGTGGATGCGGAGGCCTGGGCCCACGTCTCCTCCGAGGGTGGCGACCCCGCCAATGCCACCCTCGTCCTGAGCCGGTGGAAGGTCCAGTTCAGCCGGTACCAGGGCAAGACCTTCCACTGGCTCCTGGAGAACAACGTGGGCTACGCTGTCAATCTGGTCGCCTCCCACCAGAAAGAGCAAGAGAGAACGGGGTCTCAGTCCCCGCTGATGGCCAACAAGGTGAGGTCAGCCTTCAGTCCGATTCACGCGGCACAATTAAAGAAGTAACGAAAGTTTTAACCTGTCTTTGTGGATTTGCAGGACGCCTTCGCCCGCTACTCCTCAGCGTACCCTGACTTTGCGGAGGCAGTCAGGTTCCACCGGGCGTTTGAGGAGGCGCGGGTGAAGTCCCTCCAGCCCGGCCAGGAGGGACAGGCCCTTGTTGGCTTCAGGGACTTCAAATTTGAGACCCTGCAGAGCCTGTACGAGTCTGAGGACCCCAAAAAGATCCGGTATGTTGCAATATGATGCGCTGTTCTGCAGGCCAGTGATAAAAATCACATGACTAAATGTCTCATTTGCACAGATTTGTCAACTACCTCCGGAGGAAGGCGCCGGCTCCCGGCACGCAGATGGAGAATGCCGTCCGCTACGTCCGGAGCAGAGACAGACAGAGGGCTGCTGCTGCTGCTCCATCATCCTCCGCCGCCACCGCTGCCGCCGCCGCCACCAGCACCAGCAGCAGCAGCAGAGCCTCTGTCTCGGCTGCAAGCCAGAGACCCAAGAGTTCATCACAGTACGTGTTTTTATTTCAAAGCAGTCTGAGTTCGGTGTCCCTGGGTGGGTTACCTTTCTGATAAAAATGTTAGTATTTGTCACGTTGTCACATTCTAGACGCTGCTGTTGTGTCATTGATTCTCATTATGGGTTTGCAGCCTTTGTCTCCGGGCGGCGTTCTCTGTCTGCGGTGGAAATGCAGGCACAGATTAAGAAGCTGGTGGCCCCTAAGCCTGCATTTCCAGGCAAGTCCAGCCTAAATGAAATACAGAGTTACACTTTTTGTATTTCTTGTGTTCACTGTACATTTTCTGTGTTTCTTCTCTCTCTCATTGTGTGATTACAGCCTCCTTCAGATCAGCTCTTCCCTCTACATCATCCGAGGGGCCTTCAGATGAAGAGCTGGTCAGGGCGGTAGTTGACATAGAGGAGTGTAAGTAAAAAGTCAAGCAATATTTTACGTATTGTTGATAAAAGAAAGACTTTAATTCATTTTTGACTATTCTTTTTGTTTTGCTTTATAAACGTTCGTAACGTTATCGGAAGGACAGGAGAAGACAGGTAAGTTTGGTTGAGTGAAAAACTAACTACCGGTGTCTGCCTGTTGCCAGTCTCAAATCACTAACCGACGTGCCCGCCGATCACCTGTCAAAAACGTCACCAACAGTGCATCTGTAGTGTCATATTTTCCTTATCGACCTTTCACTAGTCGCCTGCGTAACCCCTCTCTTGCTGCCGCCGCCGCCCGCATCTAATCTGTCATCAGTTTCTCTTCAAAACCGTAGTTTTTATATGCAGCTTGGCTGAATGTCTGTCTGTCATTTAATATTAACAGACAAATCCAATTCTTTCATGTTACTGAAACATTTGATTTCTCTTTAAGCCTCAGATGTACAGGCCCCTCTCTCGCTCCGGCCGCATCCACCTCCAGCCAAGGGGGCCGGTGTCTCTGCTGCTGCGCTGGACGAGCCCACAGACGAGGAGCTCCTGGAGGCCACACAGGAGCAAGACAGCCCGCTGCAACCTCCAGCAGCCCTCGTCGCGGTCCAGCCTGCAGAGTCACCGGCTCCCTCCTCACCACCGCCGCCGCCGCCTGCAGCCGCCACCCTGCTGCTGCCGCCGCCGCCTGCAGCCGCGACGGGCCCAGGAGCCGCCCCCGCCCCAGAGGAACGACAGAGGACGGAGGAGTTGCCCGGGCCAGCCTTCCTCCCTCCCCCACCACCTGCTGGCAGTGCTGAGGTAAGACTGTCTTTTCAACAGTACCTAACTTTGCTCATCAGTCCTCAGATATTAAAGTGCCCTGTATGTTCCTCTCTCTCTCTCCAGCTGCTGCCCGAGTCCTGGCGGGCAGCTCTCACTGCAGAGCAGCAGCAGTGGATCGGTCGGGTGCTGTTTACCAGGGACAGCTGGGGGAGGCCCCGGCTCATCAGTGAGCTGAATCTCTGGTGGTACCCCCCCCCAAACCCGGCCGATCTACAACCAGCCTCCCGCGTCCCCCGACCCCTTCTTTGCATGTCGGCTGTTCTTGTGGATGCCGCACCGGATCTGGCGTCTGCAGCTGACATGCCCCCAGCCTTTATGCACCGGGTCCGCGGCTGCTCTTTGAGCTGAATCAGCGGACCCTGTCCCAGTGGTAAGAGTTTAACGTGAAGCTGTTGTAAGCTGTGCTGCGATTTATGAATTCGATGAAAGCTAAAGAGCCTAAAAACAGCCTGCGTTTGTCGTCCAGGTTCCATCGGCGCCAGACGGGAGGGCGAGAGGCTGTGCTGCTGCAGGGAACTGGCGTCGTCCCTGCTCCGGCAGTTGCCGTCCAGGCCCTCCCTCCAGCAAAAGGGCTGTCCTCTGTTCAGGTGGGACAGGGACAGCCCTTTGACTACAACATCCCTGCAACTCCTCCTCCTCCTCCTCCTCCTCCAGCACCGCTCCCGGGACCCTCCACCACTCCTGTCCCTGCTGGTGGGCCGCCTCCTCTTCCTGCACCACATGTGCCCAGATCAACGGCCTACAGGAAGAGGAAGGCGGCAGAGGCTGCTGCTGCGGGGCAGGGGCCGCTGCCCGGGAGCAAAGACCGCCGGCCGGTCACGCAGTACACATGCAGCAAGTGTGGCCAACCCAAAAGGCTAGACACTGGCCACACTCGCATTGCGGGTGTGGCGTACTGTGCGTCGGCCGGCGGGAAAACTGTGGAGGAATGGAGGGAGGAAATGAAGAGGAGACAGACAGACAAAGGGGGAGACTGAGGGACATTTATTTTTTATTTTTTGGGGATTTTTTTTTTTTGTTGTTCTTTTTTTTGGCCTCATCTGGCGTTTGTATATAATCATTTTATTCTATAAATAAGTCTTCTCTCTGCAATCTGCACTTTGTTTGGAAATTTCTTTATAACTTTAATTTTTAAGCAGTTTAATTTAACTGCAACACTAGTCAACAACACAAACATGTCAACACCAGATTATTGTTGTGCTGCAAACGTGTTAGTACTCAGATGAAGTACTATCTCACACACACACACACACACACAATCATTTTGCTGCATTTCCTGTACTATCACATACATACACACACACACATCATCATTTTGCTGCATTTCCCTGTTTGACAGTCTTGTACATTTCACTGCATTCACTGACACCATTCTCATACATACATACATACATACATACCCTGGTGGGGGATCAAACCGGTGACCGGGGGATCGAACCGGTGACCTTCTGCTCCGCAGGTTCGACCTCTTTTTTTTCCCCCACCCCCACAGATTGGTGCGAAATGCATTCTAGGATACATGGCTGTCCCAAGTCCACAAATCCACACAAGTCACCTCCCGGTGTATCCTCGGAGCAAGAACACATCCGGGCCTTTGGACTGTACTTGGCTAGATGCAGACTTTGAATGTGAACAGTAGTTGGGCTGTGACTGATGACGTTTCACAAATGGTAAATGGACTTCACTTAT
Organism: Macquaria ambigua; assembly: GCA_008360985.2. NCBI lineage: Eukaryota > Metazoa > Chordata > Actinopteri > Centrarchiformes > Percichthyidae > Macquaria > Macquaria ambigua. Next base: position 4,912 of record VMKM01004498.1, on the reverse strand, counting down.
ATAGCGCTTTTCAACCTTAACGGTTCCCAAAGCGCTTCACAGATTGATCTCATTCACACACGTTCACGGAGCTGCCATGCAAGGTGCTGGTCTCCATCGTTCAGTGTCTTACCCACTGGACACTTTGACATGTGGACAGGAGGAGCCGGGGCTCAAACCTCCAACCCTGGGATCAATGGATGACCCGTTCTACCTCCTGAACCACAGACGCCTTGTCACAACATGTGTCACATGTCCACAACAACAGACAAAAATGCAGATTGAGAAAGGCCTCACCATCGCCACGGCAACAACAGCGGGAAGAAAACAAAATGTGATGAATTGTCAGTTTTCAAAACATTTATTTGCATTTTTTTGTTGAAATCTTCAGTACAGTCTGTCGTCTGACAGGAATGCATGAGAGAAGACATGATTGGCTCAAAACAGTCACATGAACATCATCATCATTATGGGTATCAATGTCGTTACTGATCGCTGAAAAATAAACATTTTAATCCAGAAACTCCCACAAGACCCCGCCCGGTACTGCCCTTCTTGTAACCCCGACCCCGCCACTCCCTGAACATCCAGGTGAGTCCCTGAACTCTGTACAAGCCCTTCAGAGAGACGAGTGTAGAAAAGATGAAGATAGTGAAGATGAGGAGTATTAAAAAGGCAAAAACATGAATGACCCCCTCCCTCCCCTGATAGGCCCCTTCCCCCAGAGTGACATCATGACATTCAGAAAACAATAGAAATGGTCCAGAAGAGACAAAAACAAACATCAGCAGTCATTCAGTGAGTCACTGAAAACCAGCCAATCAGAGGAGAGGATTTCATGTGTGTCCTGTGACCTGACTGGCTGAGAGATGTGTGTTGAATGTGACGGCGCCGAGTACTTTTACAGTGTTGCTGAGGAGCTGATGCCCCCTGGTGGTGAACAGAAATATACACACAGATAACTGCAGTATATACAAACACAGATCCTCTGTCAGAGAGATGTCTCACTCAGATCCACTTCTCTTTCAACTCTGGATTCTGATTATTAAAAAACATTTGAGTCACAGTTTTTACTCTGGAGGTCATGTTTCCTGTTTACATCCTCTCTACTTCCTGTTTCCACTATTTACTTCGCCTTTTCTGTTTTCAGTGTGAGTTTAACTTCAGCCTCAATCTCTCACTCTAGACTGAAGCTCACCTGTCTCAGGTGAGAGGCTCTCGTAACAGGTCCAAGAACTCTGTCTTTCAGACCAGACCAGACTGAACCTGACTGGTTCTAACAGATTTAAGACCTGAACCCGACCTGAGACAACAGATAGATAGATAGATACTTTATTGATCTCTAAGAGAAATTCACAATGTGAAGGTCTGTGCAGCTGTTTGTTAGTGAAATGCACCTTGGGAGTCGTAGTTAACGTCTACCTCAAAGGTTTTATGTCCACAGGCTTCTTGTACCTCTGAAAATATCTGGTTCTTTCAAACAAATTTGGGATTATTTGATGTCAGAAAGTGTCCATGAGGGTTAGGGTTAGGGTGATGTCAGAAAGTGAGGCACATTTTTAGTTTCGATTATATTTTAGTTTGAAGCCTCTCTGCTCTCTGGTTTGTCCAGTATAGTTCATATTTCCTGCAAGTTTTATATTAAAAGCCTCCCATAGTAGTTCCTTCCCTTGAGGGCTTTTATTGCGAAACATCTCTTAAAAGTGTTGAGTTTGTCAGTTTAACAAAATAAAACCCCAACAAAGTTGAGTTGAATGAATGAATGAATCTAATCAGTGATTCTGTTTAAAATTTTGAGAATTTACAGCCTGCAGCTCATTTTACATGATTCCTTTTATTAATAATCAATCAATAATCATTAAAAGCATTTTTCAGTAAAACAAACAAAACATGACTAAGGTTTTTATCTCCAAAGAATTTTTAACCAAATTTAAAAAACATCAAGTTTCTAAAAGACATTTAAAGCCCAGTTCAGACCAAAGATTCGCGATGACAAGTTGAAACTTGCAACGTGTCTGTCCGCAGCGTCCTGAAACCTGAAACCAGTTTACACCAGTGCGACTGAGACATGTATCGTTTCCATAGCAATGACTCTCTTCCATTCCATTCTGACTGCTGGCTTTTCAGGCTTTTTTTGTAGCAGGATATCATTTGTAGCGTCTTAAAATATGAATGAGGACAATGATAGTGAGTTACTTGCTACAGTTGCATTTCTAGTATTGATGAAACAGCGAAAACAAAAAAAATAGGTGATCAGCTGGTGGTTTCGTGTTGTCGCAAATCTTTGGTCTGAACTGGCCTTAAGACTTGCTGGTTCTCTCTCACACACGTTACTTTTCATCCTTTAAATCTTCTGCCTCATCAAAGAGAAACATTTGGTTTCAGAAGCAGAAAGCTCACCTTCATGCGTCTTCTTCACCTTGTTCAGGTGTTCCACCTGTTCTCTGAGCTCTGCTGCCCCTCTTTGACAGATAGAAAGCACACCTGGACCAAGGTGAGATTTTAAAACTACAAATGTTTTAAGGATGATGGTTTACATCCAGACATGACAGGTGTGTGTCAGGTAACTGCTCCTCCTCCTGTCTCTGCTCAGGTAAATCAAGACTCTCCAGGTGTTTCAAACTGTGACATCATTTGTTTGTTCAAACTGAAGGAAGGTTTATTTTAACAGCTGATTGATGAGGAAAAACCATGTGACTGCAGGCACAGGTTCAAGTCCTGACACACACACACACACGTACTTCTATACTTGTGAGGACCCTCATTGACATAATACATGCCCTAGCCCCCCCAACACTACCATTACACCACGACCACTGAGAATTCTTGATTCTAATTTTTTCAGTGTAGTCAGAGTGCCCATCAGCAGTGAGTGAATGAGCTGTCAGCAGCTCCTGTCTGCAGTGTACCCATGGATGTACAGACAACTATCACTGGATTACTGTGATACTGAAGAAAAGTTAGAAACTACTTCTGCAGTCTCAGAGATAATTATCTCCTCGGAAGTGGAAGTCACACTGAAGGATTCAATGTGTTTCATGTGTGAGTTCAGATTTGATACATAACGTTGACTTTTATATCGTATTGTATTAACTCTTACTTAACCATCACAGCTCTATGCCTACCCCCAACCTTATTCTTAACTAAACCTAAACCTGATTCTAAATTTAAAACCGTGACTGAACCCTCAAACAGACATTTAAAGGTCCGACAAAAAGTAAGGACCAAACAAAATGTCTTCACAAGGTGTAAAACTCCTCCTCACAAAGATAGCTGTACCAACACTCACACTGACTCTCTCTGTCTATGAGGGGGGGCTGAGGGGTGGCAGCCCCTCATCGCTGGGCGTTGCCGTGTCATCGCTCGGCTCCAGGCTGTCCTTTAGACTCACTGTGCTGTCTGAGGGGGGCGGGGTCGACTCAGAGTGGGGCGGCGTTAACTCGGAAACGGGCGGGGCTAGCTCTATGGGCGGCGGGGTGTCCAGGGTGTCCAGGGAGGGTTCTTGGGTCCCGTTGGCAGTCGGGGCAGGGGAGGGTTCCTGTGTGGGCGTGGCTGTGGCGGGAGGGGGCGGGGTAAAGACGGGGTCTGCCCGGTTGGGGGCGGAGTTAGAGAGGAGGCCATCGGTGAGAGAGAGTGAGGATTTCTCCACCAAACGCCACTGCATGATGCTGGTGTCCTTCCCCCCTGTCGAGATCAGGTGACTGTCTTTATACAGGAAGCTGACGTTGGTCACATGACTGCTGTGGGCGCTGTACTTGTGGCTGGGAGCCTGCAGACACACAGACAGATTTTTAAGGCCTGAACACAAAGTCATGTGAGGATTCTGTTCCCCTATTGGGCCCTATTCTAAAGACCTTTGTGATTAAAAGTTATGTAAAGCTTGAGTTTTCGTTGAACGGTGTGTCCGTGATGTGGCGCGGAATATACGCGTTTCGCCATCAAACAGGAAGTGGTTTATAACTGGACTGTACATTGTCCAAGAGGCCCCAAACTTACCATGTTTCATGACCCCCCCGACCTGAAGGCATCTATATGCTAATTTTCAGCCACAGTCATAGCGCCACCTAGTGACAGCAGGAAATGACATGCCTTATATTCTGACATGCTACTCCTAGTGGGTTGAGCAGAACAACCTCAAATTTGGGCAGTATAGCCTTAAGACCTTGTTGATGCTTTACAGTGAAAATTGTGAGTTTTCACTGAAGGGCGTGGCCATGGCGGTGCGGCGAATTTCGATGTTTCATCATGAACAATGAAACTATTGTAATTCGGCCCCAAATAATCAGATCTTTTCAATATTCCTCACATTTGATGAGATTCCCATCCTGAAGACATGTAGGGGTCAATATTGAATCAAAGTCATAGCGCCACCTAGTGACAACAGGAAGTTACAGGCCCTATACTTTTAGCAGGTTAACCAGATCCACCTCAAATTTGGTCAGCAAAGTCTTAAGACATTGATGATGCTTCACTGTAAAGATTGTGAGTTTTCATCAAACGGCGTTGCTATGACAACGCATTGTTCGCCATGAAGCACAAAGCTGTTTTTGAGGGGCTAGGGATGCTTGAAAACTCACCAAACTTTGCACATGCTTCATTAGTGGCACAAATGTACATCTTATGTGGGTCTTGGACATGGGTGTGGCAAAACGGCTCAATAGCACCCCCTACTAATTTTCAAAATCAAAGCCCCCCCCTTAAAATTTGACGTAAATGTATGAAAGTCATACTTTGATGAACTCCTCCTAGAGAATAAATCAGATCCTCTTCAAATTTGGGCTGTTTAATCTAAAGACCCTTGTGATTAAAAGTTGCGTAAAGCTTGGTATTTCGTTGAACGGTGTGCCCGTGACGTGGCGTTGAACTTCGATGTCCTGCCGTGAAACACGAAGTTCTTGTAATGTGTAAACACATACACACACACACACACACA
>VMKM01004497.1:0-16007 GCA_008360985.2 Macquaria ambigua | reverse complement strand
AAAAAACTCCAAATATCATTACCTTGACTCTGGATTTTTTTACATTAGCCTCCAAAGCATTAAATTTATATTCATATATACTTATATATATATATATACCAATAAAATACATTACAGGTGCCACCCGAAAATGCAGCCAAACTTAAAACTGTGTCTGAAACCAAAGTAATAAGATGCAACACAGTAAGTATATATACATATGGGGGGAGGGAAGAGATGGGAAGCAAAAGGGGGTGATGGGCTGTATTAACAAGACCAATATTACAAAATATTCAAGAAGGCATCTCAGTTATTTTCTCTGTCCGACTGCGCTGCCCTGTCCTCCGGGTCGAGGCCTCTGTTCCCTTTTCCTCCGGGCAGTTCCTCCCATCCACAAATCACGTTGTGATGAGTCTTTTTTATTTAAATCCGTCAGATGGGAATATGCAGCTTTCTGCATGGCAATGTGTGTGTGTGTGTGTGTTTTGGTGTGTGCATATGCTTGTATGAACAGTATGCGGACATCCATCCATCCATCCATGGCAGGTCCCTACTTGAAGTTGGCGTAGTCAGAAAAGGCATCAATATACTCCTGGACCACTTTGTAGCAGAACTCGTACTGCTCCTGAGGACGGGGAGCGGACAGGAGAAACAGCCATGTCAGTTGGAACTACTAACAATTGTTGTAATTTTCTGAAATCTATCACATTTCAGTCACTGAAATCATTGATCCCTTGTATGAGGGCTTAAAGTATAAACAGCAGTACGATCACGCAGCTGTAGTTTGACTATCGATGCATTATGAAAGCTCCTAAAACCTTGTTTTGCACTTTGATGTCAAACACAGGAGAATATGCACTTTATTGGAAAAGATGTGAATTTTTGAAAAGGAATCATGTCAAAGTCATAAGTGCATGTGAGGAAAGAAGATGTCTCACTTTTTCAACATGTCCTTTTTCAAAGATGAACTAGTTGCTTATTGCGCCCTATGACAAAGGACTAATCAAAAGTAATTTCCTATTAAGGTTCAAAGGGCCCCTCACCAGTGTCTGCACCATGTGGGGTCTCTGCAGTCTGAGGCTCTTGACCGTCTGGAAAACATCCAGGATGCCCTCTGCCTTCACCCTCTCCAGGACTGTACTCAACGCACAGAAAGTCCCCGTCCGGCCAGCACCAGCACTGTAAACACACACACGGGCAAAAATGTAAACCTCAACATACACACTGCAGTAAGTGTGTGCAGAAACAACATATGCATGAGAGGCTTTGTTGTGAGTGCACATGTTAAGAGAACATTTCTGGGTGCAGTTAAAATGTCACAAGGTAGCAGAGAACAATTCTTCTGAGCTGTTTTTTCCTGTGATGTAACAGCTGCAACAATTTCCCAGACACACACTAGCACACTTGATTGCCAGAAGCATTTCCACGTGCAACAGTAAAAAAATCAATATAATTATCTTAATGTCATGCGTTTTGTTTCCCTTTTTTTTCTTACACTAGTACATACGGGTTAAAAGAGCCACATACTCAGTGAAGATGGTCGTGTGCGTGTGTGTCGTACCTGCAGTGCACAGTGATGGGGTGGTTGCCAGACTGCTGCTGTTGTTTCTGCACTGCAGCAATTATGTTGATCATGCCTTTACCGTCAGTAGGGATGCCCACCTCTGGCCAGCCATGGAAATGGAACTGACGCACTGCTCGAGCCTTGTTCTCCTGGAAAGATAAGAGGACGACAAAAAGAAGGGATTAGGATAGGTTTTATAGGTAGTATTTCAAAGGTATTACTGATTGGTATATAATCAGTATTAGCTCATCTAAACTTCAAAAAGCGCAATATTATGGTAATTTGTTAGACGCTCCAGTGTGTTTGTATTTGGAGCATCTGCTTGTTTCATTGAGTCCTTTCTTACCCTGATGTTGGTGACCAGGAGGTCACGCACTGTGTAGCTCTCGCTCTCCTCCTCCCTTTTAATCTCAATGGAGATGTCCCCATAGGCCACCACTCCATCACTGGGCCAATACTGAGCACACTTCTCCTGCAGGACCCATAATGGAGATGGTCAAATTACCACGCTTAACGACAAGCTACGATTCTGAACAGGTTTCAAGGAAATCTAAAATGCCAATCACTAGATAGAGGTTTTTCAATTCTCCAGATGTCTGTAATGCTATTAAAGAGAGAAACTAATTCAAATTACATTAACCATAAAGTACATGAGCAAAGAAGGAAACTGACACCAAATCCACCATGTTTGCTGGAAATAACTGGATTCTAACCTTTCAGTTTTGGCCATTAAAAAATGATTTCCTGACTGTTCAACAATTCCCAACAATTACTTTTACTCTTTGTTGTAGCATTAAACCATGTGGACAACTTGACCGCTAATAATTTACATCACATTTTATTAAAGATCTGACCTGAAGATATGTTGGAAACCCACTAAAGATCAAGTCATTTTTGCTCAGATTATCACTATGTTATACAAGACTGGTGGCGTCAAGTTAGCATTGAGTACATTATCTAATATCAATATTCTATTTTAGCCAGTTATTGACCTGATATCTAATACTAGTGTTTGTATCTGCACACATCCACACAGACACACACCTGCCCTCTCTCCTCCAGCTCAGTGAGCATGACTATGGAGCAGCTTCTCCACTCCCAGATCATCCTCCAGAAGTCCTCTATGGTGTGCTGCAGGGGGCCCTGGCTCGCCATGTAGGAGTCCTTCTGGCGGTAGCCCTGTGACCAGAGGGAGGAGATGGCAGGAAGTGATGTAAAGAGGGAAAGGAGGGGTGAACAGAGGGAGAAAGGAAGACTTAAACCACCTGATCGATCGCTTGCATTAATGAAATGAAATGAAATGATCCACTCTTATCCAGGTGCTGTTACACTCACATCAATGAAAGAGGCATTGACGTAGTCGGTGCTCTCCTCTCCTCGTTTGACTGGAATGATCACTCTGTTGAACTCATCTGTTAGAAGCAAGGAGAAACATTAACCTTGATTGAAGAAAACCTTTAGGAGTTGACACGGGGGCTATACATCTGCAATTTCATTATCTGCATCATGGCATTCATCACTGTGTGTACTGTAGGCACACTAATTCAGTATAAACCCACAGCTCACACCTATAACTGCATCACTCACATGGAATGATCTGTAGGACCCTGTTCTTCTTCATGTTGGCGGGCAGGTTGCCTGTTCTCATCTTGTCATTCTGAATCTTGATGGATGTCAGTTTCTAGAAATGATGAGATCACTTAAGGACTTGGGACATTTGCCAGTTAAAATATGTCAGATTAACTTTAGACAATCATCTTAGTGGAATGAAACCGTTACGATGCAGAGGTATGATCACTGAGGGGTCAAAGAGAATAACTATCTCTTTGGAAGAGTACAACACACAAAACAGACCTTGAATTCAGCCTCCAGACCACCGCAGCCAGCTCCAGGTGAGGGGGAGTAGAGTTTGGCCATGTGGGACTCCAGAGAGGTCACCTCCAGCTCTGTGTCTCCGTACAGGTAGTGCTCTAACAACGCCTGGAAGATGAACACGTACTGCATCTGTGGGACGAAGAGAAGAAGGTGAAGAATATCTGGAGGTCAAAACGTCATTACACTGAAAACACGGCATCGTGGGAGAGACTGAATTCATGTGGAATCCATGTAAATAGTAAATTGTGTATTTTCAGCGGTGTGCCCTGGGTGGAGTGGACTTACATCAGTCTGGACCATCTGACAGCGTTGGGCTCTGATCCTGGTGACGAAGCCAAACACGTCCACCTTCCTCTCGGCGATCATCATGTCCAACATGGCATCGATCACGATGAAGGTACCTGTCCTCCCCACGCCCGCACTGACGGATAGAAATATGACACATTGTGAGGTGTGTGTGCCATGCAGACAAAGACACGCAACAAAATAGGCAAGAGTAAGAGTGTAAGCTTTGACCCACACACCTACAATGGACCACAATGGGCCCGGCATACTGGGGGTTGCAATTCTTGACTTTCTTGAGGAACTTGAGCATGCCAATAGGGGTGAAAGGCACCCCGAAGTCTGGCCAGCTGGTGAAGTGGAACTGGGTGACCAGTCTCTGAGGCTTCTTCCCAGACACGTCTCCCACCTGGGACACAAACAAAACAGGTCATAGACGAAGCCACAACACAATGAGTGTTATCTAGGTTTTCATTTATGTCACTAAACTTAAATGACAGCATACGCAAAGTTTCCGATCCATTTTGTGTCAGCAGTGTGTCCTGATACTTTTGAAAAGATCTTTGTAGATACACACTACACCAGTTTTTCTTGTGTATTTAGTCACACCAACACTTCCAGAGAAAATGGGAAGATAAACACAGAATACAACAATTATATCCTGGTAGCCACACTAGTAAGATATTACCTGTTGGATGCAGAACTTGCGGATGGTGTAGTCCACCAGAACCATTGTGTCTTCTACAGACACGCGGATGTTCCCGTATGTCCAACAGCCCTGGTCCGGCCAGTACTGGGCACACTTGCACTGAAACAAAAAGGAGTGATTTAACATTCAAGTACACTCACAAAGCTGTGTACATAAAGGAATGACAGCCTGGGTTTATGTCTGTTGTGGAAAAAAGCTATCTAAATTAACAATAACCTAACTATGTTGTGTCTATGACAGAATGAGTGCAGTGAAAAACAAAGAGAGATTAAGGTAAAGTCATGATTTGAAGACTAGTCATGCTTGCCCTGGTCCTCACAGGGATTCACACAGTGCACTGTTTGACTAACTTAACAGATAAAAAATTAACCTTGCAAACAAAGACATGTTAAAGATAAAACCAAGAGGCTGGGGTGATTTTGTTATGCTGTGCTGTGCTTTTAAACAGGGTTATCCAGTCTTTTACATCTCAACTGTTTATGTATATTCTATACAAAATGCATATATGTGTCCTTAAAGTATAAAAACACACACATCTTCTTTCCCCCTGCTCCAGCTCGCCTACCTCTTTTCTCTCCTTCAGATTGGTCACCATGACAATGGTGGCTGTGTTCTGCTCCCAGATCATCCGCCAGTAGTCATTTACCGTTTCCTCCTTTGGCCCTGAGAGGCAGAGACAGATACAGAAACTCAGAGGACAAGTAATAAGCTAATAATCAGGTAGCTTGTTTGTTAAATAAACCACAGCACCGTTTTTCCTGCTGCCAGTGCAGGCACAAACCTTACCTTGAGCTGCAATAAACTTATTCTTCTCTTGGTAACCCTGCAAAAGAAAGAGGTCAAGAAGAGACGTTAGCGTGAGACAAAATGTCCATCACATTTATTTTTGTGGAAAAAGAAATGCTGCACTTATACAAACATTTATAAAGGAGGCGTTGATAAAGTCAGAGTCAGGGACTCCCTCCAGAGATGAGAGATGCACCCTGGAGTGATCATCTGAGGGAGAAAGCAGGAGACACAGAGAGACGAGGCAAATGAAGAGAAGGAGGAGCAGAGTGAGAGAGGGAATTTGAATTACACATGGTAAATTACAATGTCTCCATCCTGATTACTAAAGTATAACTCAGTAAATCACTTTGTAAACTGTCTTTTGTTGTCAGCTGTCTGATATTTACAACGAATGTACTGATAAATGTCTGTGTTCTGCTGTAGCTCACATGGCAGGATGTTGACATATCTGTTCTTTTCTTTATTCTCTTCCTTGGAAGCAGCGTCACATGATGCCTGGATGGGGCAGACTGGCAATGCCTAAACACACAGAAAAAAACCCACACATTTAGATAACAGGGAGGAAGGGCAGACAGATCCATATCAGTTTAGAACCTTACCGTGTGACCCTTCACATCATTTCCTGCTGGCTTCATCTTTTATTCTGCTGTGTGTCTAATACAATTCACCCCAAATGTATTTAGTGTGAATGTGCTGCAACAATAGAAGAATGAATGAAGTAATCTGAAGTTCGTTTTGCTTATTTGCCCAACTATAAGAGTTGCTAAGTGGATGATTGTTCAAGTACACACTATTTTCTGGCCATTTAGCAATACACCGCCAGCTTTGGGCATGTCAAAACAAACCACAGTGTAAACGTAGGTGTACTATTCAGGCCAATGGTTCCCAACCTTTTTTGTCTGCCATACCACCACATACCTACCAGATGATCAAGTACCCCTTCATCTGCACCACCTGCCATGCTCCAAATGTGTTCACTTCAATTGATTTTGAAGTGGATGTTAAGTAACAATAATTTTTTCATACAATTAAATTGTCAATGTTTTGATCGGTTTGGTCAAGTTTGCATTTGTACAACTACCACTTGGAGTGGCAAAAGCTGGATCTTTATCCACTTTATCTGTTACTTTTAGCTGTCTATTTCAACTGTTTATCCATACCTTTAGCTAATTATTTAAATTGTTTACTTTGAGCTAACTTTTTTTAACCATTTATCCATTTCTTTTGGCTAAGTATTTTACCAATTTATCCATTCATTTTGTCTAATTATTTCAACTGTTAATCCATTACTTTTAGCTATCTACTTCAACTGTTAGCCATTCATTTTAGCTATCTAACCTGTTTAACCATTTATCCATTTGGGCCAACTATTTCGACTTGCTAACTAGTTTCCATGCACTCTCAATCACAACACGAGCTTTAAGATGTTACAACTTTCTCAGGTTGGTGGGCGGTATGTACTGTGGTGTCAGGCTAATGTAGCTGGTAGCTTACTGGTTATTGTGACTATAAATGTACGTAAGGTCATAAGATCAGCATCACACCAATTTTTGACCCTTTGGATGGTTATTTTCTTTCTAAACACAAATACGTGGAAATATTTTGTTAAACAAACCATAATTTACATTTTTTCAAATTAGCTAAGCTTCTCCATAATCTTTCCATGTACCCCCTTGGTAAATTAAATACCCCCTGGGCTACAAGTACCCCTGGTTTGGAATCACTTATTTAGGCTACAGGGATATGGGTTAAAGGTGAATGTCAGACTCAGTGTGTTATCAGAGGGTGGGTGCTTGAGTGTGCCATACATTAAACTCCTCCCTGAAGAGCTTGTTGTCATCAGCCATGCGACGGTTCATTTCTTCCTCGAGCTTGTCGACGGGAAGCGGCGGGTACTTCCTGTTTGTGCTGGGTGAACGGGCCAATAGCGGGACGCTCTGGAGTTCTGCGCCGTCGAGCGGGAAGGGAGGAGGCAGGAGTTAGGAGAGGAGGGAAGGAATGGGAGGGGTGAGACAGGTGGAGATAAAGACGTGGGAGAAAGGGGGTAAGAAAATGAGAGTTAAACTGTCTTACATCAAGTTACACTGACTTCATCGTTTGGTGTCTTCTCTAAAGATGACCACCAGAGGGCGATGTGATTCAACACTGTGACATATGAGGGAGCTAACTGCAGCCCTGTTGGTTAGGTAATCACAGTGAACAAAAGCCTTCTGCTAACAGTCAACCAGTGAAATGTTATCAGTGAGGGAAGCAAGATCAATCAAGTCTTATCAGAAACAACTCAGAGTAACAAGTTAGGTCAAGCCAGCAGAACATATTTGCTGATACAACCCAAAACAAATAAATTATTGCTCAGTGAGTATGCAGTCACATCTGCCGACACATACAAAGCACACACACACACACACACACACACACACACACACACACACACACTAATGCATGTGTGGGTGTTTTACCTGTATCATCTGATCTACCATTGGTCAGTCTGAAGGAATTTGAATGGCTTCCCGCCTGCTTGTACTTTTTAAACCTGTCAATCAACACAGATCAAAGGGCATATTAATACACAGAGATAGACACACTGTCTCTCTTTCACACGCACACACACACACAAACACAAATAAACAGACATTGCTTTAGTCTCACAGCTGAATGCCAATCAGTCATTGCCATGGTAACAGGAGCACCTTAGGCCTTCACCACAGGTCTCCAGCTAGTGTGTAGTGCGTAACATCAACCGCACTTCACCAACCTGAGCATGTAGAGGATGATGATGATGAAGATGATGACCAGCAGGGAGGACAGGGCCACCATGACAGCTATGATTGGCATGTCATCAGACTGGTTGTTGTCTACATCAGAGACAGAAAGAAAAGGGAGAATAAAAGATTTGTACCATCATGCATTTGATAAAAAAAAAAGTGAGTCACGGTTTTGGTTTGACACTGATGCCAAATTCCATTGCCATTAACAAATTATTTTCACGCTACACCAATCCACAAAAGCTTGGGGCGTTATATGTAAAATGTGGATGTTTTGACGCATTTTATCAAGAAATTATACAATATACACAAAACATGAGTAAAGAGATGTGATTTTACCAAAGTTTTACATGTTTATACTGTTTGTTTAATCTGCACAAAAAAACAAAGTCATCCAAAGGCAGTCACTTTGAGCAGCCAAGAAATAGTCTAGCATATAACCACAACAGAACAAGATATAACTTGTTAATTAGTCAGTTTAAGAGGTGCTATGATTTTGGTTTGCGGATTTTGTTACATTCAGACAAGAGCCAGGCTAGCTTTTCCCTGTCTTTATGCTAAGCTAAGCTAGATAAGCTAAGCTACTGCTAGCTATAGCCTTATATTTCAAGTGCAAAATGCAGATGCGAGAGTGGTATATGCATATTACTTATTCTGTTGATTGACTAATCAATTAATCTACTTGGTGTTTCAGATACAATTTAATGAATACTGAATACTGAATACCTTTTGCTTTTGCTTTGTTGGCTTGAATTTTTGAATAGTATGTAAACACCTTTAAAAAGACAAAGTATGGCTTGTTTTTCTTTAAATCCATTGTGATGCACAGTACTTTGGTTCTACTTTTATTTTTATGTTTCTTTGTTTTAACTGTGATTCTCATTGTTAACTGACACTGTTTTCTCTCCTCCTTCGCCATATTTCTTAATAATAATATTAAACAAAATAAAAATAAAAAAGAATACTGAAATAGATGTCTAGTGGCTGTTTAAAGTCCCAAAAACGTAGTTTTAATTTATGTTCAGACAAGACAGATTTTCAGCTTGATAACATGTTAGAATGTGGGTAAAAAAATAAGCCAAGGTCGTAAAAGTGACCTCTGTCTCTTTCAACACCAGCCTGCATCTTTCCTTTCCATAATGGTTGTCCATGTTAATATTTCATTGGCCTTCCGGAGAAAAACAAAACACAAACAGAAATGGAGATGCAGAGAGAGTGCAACAGGCTGTCCTTTGGAGTGAGCGGATAAATCACAGTTTAACTGAGAGGGTCGACCCTCGGCTTCTACAACTGGTTATACCCAAGATGCCAACAGACACGCGGCGATGGTATAAAATACTGAAACATTTAGAATGTTTGCTGTGAATTCTATATGAATTATTTAGAGTACAAATGTTACACGCTTTCTACATGTCATAAACCAGAAAGCATGTGGGCCTACTGTGATGCTACTGACTGGTGAAAAAGCACTGTGGTCAAATCGGCTTAACGTTACAAATTAGATATTACATGGACCAAGTTATCTATTCTCTGTGATGACTCCTGTATTACAATGGCTGACCAATTTGTATATGTTTCCACCATGTGCACGAGTTACTGGTTGAAGGCAATCCTATAGTCTTCCTGGAGACCTTTTACTGCCGCAGTTCACACAAAAGACATGCGATCGGCCTGAACAACAACAGGAGTTTGGTGTACAAAAAACAAGCTGCCATTTGTGTGCTGATGGCTGGTCTGTAAGACACGTTAGGCCACAACAAAAGAAGAGATTTTTCTAGAAAACTGCACGGTGGTGGTGGTGGTGACAAAGCAATGACAAAATCAGCTGTTCCACGGGCCGACTCAAAATTCAAGAAAGCTCTTAACATTATGGACAAAATATGCGGCAAAGAATGCATCATTTGACTTCATGCTCCATATGCATTTTCCGGGGGGGAAGTAGTCTGGAACGTCGCCCAGTTGCATTTTCACGCACAATTCCCAGGACTTTTCAGTGTTCTCCCTCGTACAATGTGTACATTGAACAGAGCAGGAGCACAACAGGCCGTGGGTATCATGTGGAACTGACACAGCCTTTGTGGATCTAATGCCATCTAGAACTGCTCACAGCTCTCCACACAAGGTCCACAGACGCCGGGCCAGAGGGAGACAATAGAGCAATGACATAACACCTACGGACCCAAAGTGATTATGTTATATAATAGACATACCATACAGTACTGCAGGCACATCTGTTGTCTTTATGTTGACCAGGAGTGTATAATGCTTATCTTAACTTCTACAGCTTCCCCTCAAACCAAAACAGTTTCAAATCTTGTTTTACCTACTGCAGCATGATTCAGAACATGTATATCTGCTGTTATTATACTCTATAATAAAAACCATCTTTCCAAATCAATCGGTGACATTTGATAGTGATTTGTGTATTTCTCTATAATCATGTAATATGAATAATTAATGCAAAAAGAAAAGGGTGGAGGGAGTCACGTTTCACTTACAAGCATATTATACTAGGATGGTCAGTATACAGACACAATGCTGCTAAAAAAAAAGTATTTTCTCCAGCTTGAAAGTGTTGAATTCAATTTTAATGCTAAACATTAAAAGCATCAAAAGCAGCCTTTCATAAAATGAAGAAGTTACATAGGAATCCTCCCTCGACACTGTTTGTTCTGATATTAAAATAACAGCTTTTGGCAGTGTCTGCTGGGTCGTCTAGTTTGGTGGTCCTCTGATTCTTGTGGATGACTGGTCAAATGCAGGTATGTCACGTCAGGATATTTCCAGCGCTGCTACAATGGAGTCTAAAAGCAGAAAAATGTTCAGCTATCTAAAATATTAAAAGGTCGACTCTTGACCAGAAAGCTCGCTTGCTGCTCGCTCTTTCTAGCTGTTGCTACTGCTTTGCCAGCCTGCGTGAATAACACACAGCTAGATGGAACAACAAAAAAACTGTTCGACAGTAAGCCATCAATCTGTGATGTCCATGTACTCCAGGGCTTATTCTAATGAAGCTTTGTTTTCTTGTCATATCCAAATTCCCTTAACCTTTTTTTTGTCTTTTTCTACTTTAGTCAGGCCCTGTTCACACGTAGCATAAAAATGCATCATGGATGATCTGATAGCAAGTGGTGGCTCTGAATACAGGCCTGAATTCACCCAAAATGCGTTGAGAATTCATTAGAAACTCAAACCAAATTCAGGAGGAACACATTAGCACACATTGAAGGACCGCCCAGTCGTCTCTATAGTGTGCGCAAAACAGGAAAAACCTCTGACAGTCGATCTGCCAGTGATAAACAACTGGATGAGTTTAAAAGTATGAACCTGAATGGTGACTTCTTCCATTCAGCTATAGGTTTGGAGGTTAGACAGATCCACGCCATCATTAGTGGGTGTGTTTCCAATAAAGATAAAATGAGTCATTCCTGTATGACTGTAGAGAGGTGCTGCATAATTATAATACATTTAGACAAAATTCCTTGCTCTTTAACTCTGGGGATGGAGTTTCAGGGTGGATATTCCCTCTAAAGGAGTTTTATTCAGACACACAGTGCCATGAACATGGACCAACACTCACCATGTGGGCTGGTGTCGGAAGTGAACGCCATGCCGGGTTCTGTGGTGGCCTCGGTCTCCACAGTGAATATATCCTCATCACTATAAGTGTCTGGAGTCGGGGTGTCTGGAGCAAAGGCTGTGGTTGTATTGTTTTCCCCTGCTGGGGTGGGAGGAGGGGGAGGTTTGGTGCTTGGTGGTGCCTGAGGGGCATCGGTTGGAGGTGAAGGTTGGGGATCAGGGATTGGTAATACCCGCACGGTGGCATTAGGACCTGCCAGTTGTACGTTCTCCTCACCAGCTGGGCTTTTGGTTGTGGTTGTGGTTGTTGTTATTGTCGTCCCGGGGATGAGCGTTGTGGGTGGGCCTGTGGGGGCTTGGGTGCGTGCGACTGTAAAGTTGAGGGAGGGTGCGGCAGGGGGGTCTGTGGGTTTGGCAGTGATATTTGGAGGACCTAGAAAGAAGAAGACAGCAAACTCACAGTGAGCCTTTTAACCTAAAATGGTGAGTAAGTAAAGCAATTTGATTAGAGTGGACATGGTTCGTACTTGTGATGGGGACATGATCCTGGGCTGAGGCCCCAAGGGCTAGACCAAGCAGCAGGAGCAGGGGACACACACCCATTCTGCCCTACATGGAGGATGCACAACAAAAGGGACAAGAGGGTATTAGTGAAAAACATCCTCAAATCTCATTGAAATCAATAATAAATGTCACTGAACCCAAACATTTTTTTCATTATGATCAAGAGATTCAGGGTTTATGTATTGTATAATCCACTATATTTTTTAAATCTTCTATCCTAATCCCACATGCTCATTTTTGGGAGGCTTATACTCACTTATATTTGAAATGAAAATGAAATACTTGCATAATGTTAGCCTGTGTGTGTTACATGCCGTTTACCTGAAGAAGCGAAGTTGGCATCAATCACTCATTCGCACAGCGTGGTCCTAGAAAGAAAACAGAGGACATACAGCATGACTCAGAAGAACTCATTACTTTCTTGTGCTTTAAACAGACCAGAAAATGTATCATTTATTCACAAAAAGCCAAATGCTTTTGCAAGATCTGCATTAGAATGAATAATGTAGGACGGCATTATTCTGAGACACACAGACAGAAATATGTGGTCTATTCAGGGGTGAAGATAGCACGCTGATTTTGGAGTATTTCCCTGAAGTTTTATATAAGGACTTCCAGTGGAATCACACCGTGTTGATATACAATATTTTCATTTTACAAATTCGGTTGTTCAAATCAACGATTCCAAGAAAATTATAGTTAAGAGTTTAATTATAGAATTAAAAGCTAACAAAAAAGTATTGTAACATTGAATTCAACCACATCGCCCAGCTCTTCATATGTTTCTCTTTTTGCAATGGGGTTTCATCTAAAAAATGTGTTCTACCAAACGAACATTTGATACATTCATCACCCGGAGCATGACCAAAACTGAATTAGTGTCACATTTAAATTCCCGCAGGGACAGTGAATCAGCACTTCGGACGCTCTTTGCCCACAGATATGGGGATGAGCGGGTGGAGGCCAGAGGTTAGACAGACTTGGAGAAAGCATGATGGAGGCTGGGTGGTCGGACTGGCTGGCTGTCAGTCTTTGGTATAATCCCAAAGGCCAACAAGGCTGTTGTCTCCCTGACTGAGCTGTGATAATCCCTGGGCCTAATCCCATGGTCCTGACCCTGGAATAATCCAGCCCGTCTGCCTCTGCTAACACAGATACTTCAGCGCTGCACTGAGCCAAACGCTGGAGTGCTACCGCACACAAACTGATGCTTTACATCTGGGATTACCGCATCAGTGGGCAGAGGATAAATTGGGCGCTAAAAGCTCTAATAGTGCCAGTTGCCAATCTTCTGGTGTTTTGAATTGAGCTCATTCATTGCGGTACTTAGATTCTGGTTTTAGCACAGCGCTGTTTGGCTCTGACTGCAGCCTGAAATGGGGCATGATGAGCAAGTTATGTTGTCAATGAGGATGCTATTAACCTACAAATCCAATTGTTGCTATCCCTCTCTCCCTCTGTCACCCATCCATGTATCCATTTAGCCAGAAAATGTCTGTTTCCAAAAAACAATTCATGCCTTCAGAAAAACACACAATGGAAAAATCCAACAAAAAAAATGTAGAAAGATTTTAGTACAATTATCAAAATCTTTTTGCTACAAAGGCCGTTTGGTACACACTAACAGCATTATGGAACAGTTTCTTTTGGCTCATTTGTTTAAGAGAAATAAGGGCAGGATGTGTCTCTGTTCTATTCATAGACATGTTTCTAAATTTGACAGGAGGGTCTTGCATCGCAAGTGTCTCTCTTTACAGCTGACTGATTGAATTTGATTGGCTCTAGGGCTGCAACTAATGATTATTTTCATTATCGATAAATGTGCTGATTATTTTCTCAATTACCGGTGAATCGTTTAGTCTATAAAATGTCAGGAAATAGTGAAAAATGTCCACCCCAGTTTCCCAGAGCCCAAGGTGATGTCCTCAAAAGTCTTGTTTTGTCCGACAGACAGATATTCAGTTTACAATCGGAGATGAATGATGAAACCAGCGTCACGTTTGAGGAGCTGGAAATAGAGAATTTGGGCATATTTTTCTTAGGAAAATTACTTCAAATGATTCAATGCTTACTAAAATAGTTGCCTATTCATTTTCTGTCAATCAACTAATCGATTAGTCTAATAATCGTTGCACCTCTAATTATGTCTAAACCAACTCAAAGACAAAGAAACACAGCCTTTATACACCGTTGGCACTTTTCACAGTTCTCTAATGAGATGCAGGTACATTGTTATCCTGGCCAAATAGTATTTTAAATTCAAATGATGTCAGATATTTAAATTGTGCCAGTGAGTGACAGGTGTGGGGAAAAAGCAGCATGCAATATAGTTGCACTGTGTCTTCCTGTACAGTTTGTCCAGACTTCTGTTGAGTCAGAAATCAAAGTACATGTTGCTTCCTTCCTCCGCTGTCTGGTGTGTCTGTCTAGACACACATACATACATAAAACTAGAGCTGCAACGATTAGTCGATTAATTGCTTAGTCGATCAAAAGAAAATTAATTGCCAACTATTTTGATAATCGACTAATCGTTTCAGTAATTTTTTCAAACAAAAACATCAAACATTTGTTGGTTCCAGCTTCTTAAATGTGAGGATTTGCTGCTTTTCTTTGTCATCTATGACAGGAAATGAAGAGTCTTTGGGTTTTGGACTGTTGGTCGGACAAAAGAAGCAATTTGAAGACGTCACTTTGGTCCCTGGGAAATTGTGATGAGCATCTTTTTGACATTTTATAGACTAAACAATTAATCGTGACAATAATCGGCAGATTAATCAATAATGAAAATAATCATTTGTTGCAGCCCTACATAAAACAAATCCCTTGCTAACCCAAAAACCACATCACAGCCCAGAACCCCTACCTCCGCTATTCTCTCCTTCATAATGCACTCATTAAAAGGAGTGACTCAGCTATAACGAACAAGCTCAGTGATTAGTGCTATTTTGTGTTAGTTAGCATCATACAGCATCTGTTTCAATGTGTATAAGGTTCAATTCGACATGATAGACTAAGGCTACTAATGGGTATGCTCACATCAACAAGCTTTTTTTTGTAACCTTTTCTTAATGAAGCATGACTCATTGTTGTCTGTGTGCCATCCAGGGAGGCTGGCTGACGTGTCACTGTGTTGGTGTAAGTGATATAAGCCGGTCCTGTTGCTAACCTTCACTTCACAGATGCTGCAGGAGCCCGAGAGGTTTTTATCTAGAGACTGCGTAGACCCAAGAGTATAACTCCCTAGAGATGCATCTAAATGTGTTTTGGCCTCCTGAGAGGGAGCAGTCTTCCCGTGTGTGTGTGTGTGTGTGTGTGTGTGTGTGAATGCATGCGATTCTTTTTTCAGCAGACTTACGTGTTGGTAGAGGACATCATTAATTTAAGAGGTACTGGGCAAGTGCTTCTATTTGTGCCACTTTCAGGTTTTGTGCTGTCAGTGCTCTCTATTAAAAAGATACTTGGGGTGATGGGTTGGTGTTATTCACACTCAAATGATGAGAGGATGCAGGAGACACGGTGCAGAAACTATTAGTTTCCAATTATTTGGTTGCATGTGTAATTACATTATACAGGACATTACCATTAAAGTAAATCCCTCTTGTTTAGTGTCTTGATCAGGCTCTAATAATGTTCCTACAATGGCTATAATAACCATTTTCTTGCTGAACCTTTCCTATTGCAACACCTTTGTGTTTGTGTGTCTTCTCAAAAGAACAAAGCTATGGCTCACTACCTGCTTTTATTGATTTGATCTCATGTTTCATAAACAGATTGAACTGATGAAGCACGGTTCGACTTTATTTTGTTTTCTTACAATCCAGCCTCCTAACTGTGCAAAGCGATGCAGCCAAATGTAAAAAAAAAAAAAAAAAAAAAAAAAAAAAGAGGAAAAAAAAAA
>VMKM01004496.1:0-16024 GCA_008360985.2 Macquaria ambigua | reverse complement strand
GGGCATTGTCATTCACATCAATTATCTCTATCAATAGTTTAGCATGTGCACTACGAGGTGAGGTGCCTTGATCCATTGCTTGAACTCTAACTTCATAAGCAGGCGTCTCTTCATAATCTAATGTTCCCTTCACGGTGATTTCTCCTGTTAATGAATTTAGATCAAAAATATTTGACGGATCAATATTTCCTCGTTTGATAAAGGAATACACAAGTTTACTGTTCACACCCTCATCTAAATCCGTTGCATTTAACTTAATTACCACTGTTCCGGGTGCAGTATTTTCACGCACACGCACTTTATAAAGCGATTTGCTAAATATTGGTGTATTGTCATTTGCATCTATTACATTAACATTGATTTGGAGTGTTCCTGATCTGGCAGGTTTTCCTCCATCTACAGCGGTCAGAATAAGTTTAATTACCGGCTGTTTCTCTCGGTCTAAAGCTTTCTGCAGCACTAGCTCAGCAGACACACCGTGTTCTCCACCGCTCTGCACATCAAGAGAGAAATGCTCATTTTGACTCAGCTTGTAGCTCTTCACTGAGTTGCTGCCTATGTCCGCATCTACTGCTATTGGGAGGAGATATCTCTCTCCTGGTGACATTGATTCGGAGATGTTTAACGAATACGACTGTTCAATGAATTCTGGGGAGTTATCATTTATGTCTGAAACACTGACCTCAATGCGGTGTACATTCATTGGATTGCTTAAAACAGCCTGTATTCTTAGGGAGCATTGTGCCGTGTTCGGACAAAGCTCTTCTCTGTTTATCCTCTCGTCAACAAAGAGGTTCCCGGTTCGCAAATTCACGTCAAAATATCTCTTACTGTAACTCGAAACAATACGTAGATCCCTGGTCTCTAGTTCCTGTACATTGAGGTTTAAATCCTTTGCGATATTCCCCACTACGGTGCCTTTGTTCACCTCCTCGGAAATCGAGTAAGATAACTGCGAAGCAGACCAGTCACAAAGACAAAGAAACACAACGAGGTGAATCCAGACGTATTCCTCGTTTCCCATCGTTGTACAATAAACACTGAATCCTGCTAATCATTTATTTCCAGTTTATGTATATCCGTCTTAACACGACTATCCAGCGGCAGCAGCAGCAGCCCTTCTCGCCACAGTACAATCCGAGTGTCTCTCTAAACTGATAGCCAATGACGGTTTTAGGTTTCCTGTGCAGGGAGGAGTTTTACACATATTCTAACAATCATATCTGTGGTCTCCAGCGACATCATGTGGCAAATGACGGATAAGTCAGTATAAACGTAAAGTATAAACATTTAGCCCAATGATTTACAGTATTATAAAAGATGTATTTAAATTGTTGGCACATAAATTGGCTTCAGTGCATGGAAGGTTAAGGTTACTTGTTAGTCTTATATAGAGTTTCATATTTGATATTTAATTATTTAATCATGCCTGTTTTCAAATCTAAATCTAAAAATATAAGGAGCCATTCAAGGCTACATAAGTCCTCTTCCAAATAATAAAAAAATAAATGTAGGTAATTTCAGGCAAAATGTAATTATGTACATAAAAACTATTAATTAATTAATCAGTCAACCAACTAATTACTTAAATACTCTTAACGATTTTTACTTACACTGAACATGTAGATGGTTTAACAATAGAAGGATCCAGAGAGCTTACAGAATCCAAAGGTTGCATAGACTCATTTCAGCACCAAGGAGAGCGCTGTACATTCATTCTGTACTGATGTGCTGTTTAGAGCCCACACTATCAAATGATCCTGCTTTCAAAGACTCAGATCTCAGGACCTTAAAACATAAATATAGGTATGGGTGCTCTGTCTTCGAGGTGTTCGAGGTGTGACTTCAATCACTGATGGAAATTTGTATTAGTTAATTTATAACTACAATATGTGCCCACCTGAACAGTGTAAATCATTGCTGTGACAGCTGGGGAGCTATTACTGCTACCTTTTGTTTTGTTTTCAGGTTCTGTGGCTTGTGTATCCACAATTACACTAAATATAGCAAAATATGTAAATCATGGCAATTTTAAACTGAAAGCACTCCATTGAAAACTGAAGAACACATACCTTGTCTTTATTAGGTAAAGTCTGAGTCCGGGTAAAAGTGTCTCCTCCGTTAATACTGATCAGCTCCGCATCTACAGGCGGAAACGGTGCGGGGAAAACCACTACGTCACTCTTCATCGTGTCTGAGCTGAAACACACGTCATACTGCTGAGTAGATTTAGAGTAAGACCAGCTCCCGTCAGGGTGGGTGGTGATCATTGGGGCGCTGTACCTGCTGAAACTGCCGTCTGTCCTGTGGCATTTGACAGCTATTAAACTGATGAGGCTCAGCAGAAAGATCACTGACACCGACACAATGGCGATCAGCAGATACAGGTTCAAATCAGAGAAGCTGTCCTCCTTTATGGGCACGTGTCTGAACTGAGTCTGGATGTCAGCTGTGCTTTCAACCACCACCACATCAATAGACACAGTAGCTGACAGGGAGGGTTCTCCGTTATCAGAAACCAACACCACCAAGGGGTGAGTTTTCAGGTCATTGTCACTCATCTTCCTCTTAGTCCTGATCTCCCCGGTGCTGGTTCCGATCCGGAAGAGGTTGTTTCCTTTGGGCTCAGACAGGTGATAAGAGAGCAGCGCGTTGTATCCAGAGTCTGCGTCCACAGCCCTGATCTTTGCCACAAAGTATCCCGCTTCAGCAGAATAGGGGATGCTCTCACTGTTAACGGAGCCGTGCTCAGAATAGGGCGCGAGGATTGTTGGATTATTGTCATTTTCATCCAGGATACAAACGTTCACAGTCACGTTGCTGCTGAGCGGAGGAACACCAGAGTCTGTGGCCTGAACTTTAAACTGAAACGTTTTCATCTCCTCATAGTTAAAAGACTGCAGGCTGACTATATCTCCAGTCTCTGAGTTGATGTTTACAACTGATGAAAGTGGAAAACCTCTCGAATAATTATCTATTAATGAATAAGTCAATTTAGCATTTTCATTTTCATCGGCGTCCTGTGCAGTTGTTCTTGTGATAATATCTCCCACATTACTATTCTCTTTCACGTAAATATTTATATTCGGTTCAGGAAAACTGGGCGCGTTGTCATTAATATCAGAAATCTGCACCGTGATTACAGCACTGCTAGAAAGAGGCGGACTACCTTCATCGGTAGCAGTAATGGTTACGTTGTACTGTGACACAATCTCTCTGTCAAGGACACCGTCAACTATCAAAGAGTAATAGTTTTTGTAATTTGACGTTAATGTAAAGGGGACTGAATCTTTAATCTTACAAGTGGTAAGGCCATTTTGCCCTCCATCTTTATCAGTCACAGTCACCAGTGCAACCACTGTTCCAAGTTCAGCACTTTCCTTTACTGGACTCAAAAGTGAAGTTATAGAGATTTCTGGTGCATTGTCATTTATATCGACAACCTCTACCAGCACTTTAGAATAACCACTGCGAGGGGAAGCGCCCTGGTCTGTTGCTCGGACTCTTAATTCATATGCATTAATTTCCTCGTAGTCCAAATTAGCCTTTACAATGATTTCACCGCTTTCAGGAATAACTATGAATTTTTCAGGAGAGTCCACATTTCCTCTTTTCATTAAAGAATATCGTATGTCTGAATGTGGACCTTCGTCTAAATCGGTTGCATTCAGTTTCAGTATTGTTGTACTTATGGGTACATTTTCGCTGACTCTTACCTTATAAAGCGACTTGCTAAACGAAGGCGTGTTATCATTAACATCTATTACATTCACAAGAATCTGCACAGTGCCAGATCTTGCAGGTTTTCCTCCGTCTACAGCGGTTAATGTTAGTTTAACTATAGGTTGTTTCTCTCGGTCTAAAGCTTTCTGCAGCACTAACTCAGCGGACGCACTGTCTCCTCCGCTACTCACATCTATGGAGAAATGCTCGTTCGGACTTAACTTGTAGGATTTCACTGAATTACTGCCCGTGTCTGCATCTTGAGCTATTGGGAGCGGATACCTCTCTCCCGTTGAAGACGACTCGGATATATTAAACACATGGGTTTGCTCGAGGAATGATGGTGCATTATCATTGATGTCAAGAATGCTGACCTCAATGCGATAAATATTCATAGGATTGCTCAATAGTCCCTCTATATTTAAGGAACACTTAGGTAAATTCGGACAAAGCTCTTCACGGTCTATCCTTTCGTTGACAAACAAAGCTCCTGTTCTTAAATTAGCCTCAAAATATTTCTTACTGTATCCCGATACAATCCGAAATTCACGTTCCTCCAGTTGCTGTGTATGAATGTTTAAATCCTTAGCGAGATTCCCCACCACTGTGCCTTTGTCCACCTCCTCGGAAACGGAGTAGGAAATCTGAGCTGCAGACCAGTCAGATAAACAAAGAAGAATGGCGCACAACATCCATTCGGCCTCTCTACGCTGTTGACGACTCATCCTTTTGCTTAGATCAGGAATTCAGGCAAAGAAACGGCATTCATCCACAAAAATATCCAAAAGACAGCCAAGCTCTCATCATTTAGGGACCATCTTTAAAGACGAAGTGGCTCACCAACCCAGCCCCCACGAAACGTACAGGCTATGTCTTATTTCACCGACAGAGGAGGAGTTTTAGGTCATTAATGATCACATTTGAATGTGTGGTCTCGAGCGACATCTTCCGGTCCTTTGACAGACTGCAGTGGATAGTTTACTAACCACACCTCATGAGTTAAGGTCTTAAACAATACACCAGGAATGTATGATAGATGATTGGATTACGTTAAGCATTGTGTGTGTTTGTTGCAAAAACAAAACAGTAAGAAGAAGCCAAGTAACTGGAAACTAAATTAATCAGAAGAATGCCATAACTGACAAGAGGGACAATAACATATTGATGATTGCAGTGTAAAAAAGTGAATTAATTCAATGAATTATGGTATATGACTGTTATGCTTCCACCAACAACAATATAGTTTACAAACCAAATGATAATTTAGGATAGAACCCTTCATTTCATTCCACCGTATGCTATTTTTGTTGTGGATATGTATAGTGCTAAACGTACAGGCCCATATAATTCTAAAATGTTTTGCCACAATGATTTCTTCTTTTTCCAAAATGTGCAAACCTACCACCAAGCTATGGCACGTGTAATACGAGATCACCAAAAGTACATTAAGTCGAGCACGAGCCGAAGAATAAGGAACGCAGAGAGGTATCAGCACCATGGAGAGCGCCTTTCCCATCAAGCAGTATCATAGAGTATGAACTGTGGATATATGCAGTCTATCAGACTTTTTATGTTGCAAGAGAGTCAATAATAATTCGATACTATCAGTGATAAAAGGAACCACGCTTACACCACCTTCAATTATTTTTTAATCGTCTATTAAAAACACCTAGGGACACTTGCAGTGCACTTTGCACGTTTTTGGCCTTCGTTAAAGCAGCTTTAAAGCTATTTATAAAAGACAAAATATGCACTGATTCATAGTGTTAATTCTGTATGCCTCTTACCTTGTCTTTGTTAGGTAAAGTCTGAGTTCTGGTAAAAGTGTCTCCTCCGTTAATACTGATCAGCTCCGCATCTACAGGCGGAAACGGTGCGGGGAAAACCACTACGTCACTCTTCATCGTGTCTGAGCTGAAACACACGTCATACTGCTGAGTAGATTTAGAGTAAGACCAGCTCCCGTCAGGGTGGGTGGTGATCATTGGGGCGCTGTACCTGCTGAAACTGCCGTCTGTCCTGTGGCATTTGACAGCTATTAAACTGATGAGGCTCAGCAGAAAGATCACTGACACCGACACAATGGCGATCAGCAGATACAGGTTCAAATCAGAGAAGCTGTCCTCCTTTATGGGCACGTGTCTGAACTGAGTCTGGATGTCAGCTGTGCTTTCAACCACCACCACATCAATAGACACAGTAGCTGACTGGGAGGGTTCTCCGTTATCAGAAACCAACACCACCAAGGGGTGAGTTTTCAGGTCATTGTCACTCATCCTCCTCTTAGTCCTGATCTCCCCGGTGCTGGTTCCGATCCGGAAGAGGTTGTTTCCTTTGGGCTCAGACAGGTGATAAGAGAGCAGCGCGTTGTATCCAGAGTCTGCGTCCACAGCCCTGATCTTTGCCACAAAGTATCCCGCTTCAGTAGAATAGGGGATGCTCTCACTGTTAACGGAGCCGTGCTCAGAATAGGGCGCGAGGATTGTTGGATTATTGTCATTTTCATCCAGGATACAAACGTTCACAGTCACGTTGCTGCTGAGCGGAGGAACACCAGAGTCTGTGGCCTGAACTTTAAACTGAAACGTTTTTATCTCCTCATAGTTAAAAGACTGCAGGCTGACTATATCTCCAGTCTCTGAGTTGATGTTCACCATTGCAGACACTGACACTGAGTTACTATTACTGTCTAAAAATGAATATCTAACCTGGCCATTCTGGTCAATGTCAGCATCAGATGCAGATACCGTTTCTATAATTATCCCAACTTTACTGTTTTCTTTCACGTAAACATTAAGCACGGGATCTGAGAAACGAGGCGAGTTGTCATTTACATCAGAAACGTGAAGAGTAATAACACTAGTGTTGGAGAGGGGAGGAGTCCCCTCATCGGTAGCTGATATGGTGACGTTATAGGTGGAGGTAATTTCTCTGTCAAGAGCCCCGTCTACAACTAACGAATAATAGTTTTTGTAATTTGTCTCTAGTTTAAAGGGGACCTGGTTTAAGATTTTACATTTCACTTCACCATTTCTACCGCCATCACTGTCTAGAACGGACACAAGTGCAATAGCAGTGCCTGCATCTGCGTTCTCCTTTACATTATTGAACAGTGACGTCACAGTGATCTCGGGGGCGTTGTCGTTTACATCAATTACTTCTACAAGCACTTTACAGTGAGCAGACATCGGTGGCTGAGCTTTATCGTTTGCTTCTGCACGGATCTCGAACGCTGCATATTCTTCATAATCGACATTAGCTTTGACCGTTATCGCCCCCGTTATGGGATCGATATGAAAAATCTCTAATATACGATCCTGCCCTTTACTTCGTAAGGAATACGTTATCTCACCGTTTGTCCCCTCGTCTGCGTCAGTTGCATTTAGTGTGATCACAGTTGTCCCGATTGGCGTGTTTTCATGTATATGGGTTTTGTACAAGGGACTACTAAACACTGGAGGGTTATCATTTATGTCTAAAACGTGAATAATGACCTGTGACGTGCCAGATCTTGGTGGAGTCCCTCCATCTATAGCAGTCACAGTGAGATGTATCACAGACTGTTTCTCTCGATCCAGCGTTTTCTGTAAAACTAATTCGGCAGACACGCTTTCTCCTCCTTTGATTGTAGCGAGAGAAAAATATTCATTTGGTGTTAATTTAAACGCATTAATCGTATTCTTACCTACATCTGCATCGATAGCCTCTGACAAAGCGAATTTCATTCCAGGCAGTGTATTCTCTGCTATGTCCACAGTTTGAGATTTTTCCGTGAATAACGGGTCGTTGTCGTTAACATCTAGTATATTTATTTCTAAGCGATACAGCTTCAAAGGGTTGTTTATCACGGCTTCTACACTGACTGTGCATTTTAGTGCCTTCGCACAGAGCTCCTCCCTGTCTATTCTCTCATTAACATAGAGAACACCAGTCTTTACATTTACTTCGAAATATTTTCCTTTTGATCTAGTGACAATCTGAAACATACGAGATTCCAAATCCTGAAGGCTGAGGTTTAGATCCTTAGTGATATTTCCTACAGAAGTCCCCGGATTCACTTCCTCTAACACGGAATAGGAGAGCTGCCCAGACTCCGCTTCCCAGCAACACTCCAATAGCACAAGCAGCAGGTATGAAACAATAGACGTCCTCATTGATACAGGCATAATTCCATTAGGTGATTTAAACACACATCCAATGCAAGGAAACCCCGTCACGAATTTTGCAAGTATGAAAAATACAACTTTAGACTGCGTCAAATATATATTGTTCTCATGGATAAAACCGATCTTCCCTCTGTCCTTTCGTTCTCTCTTTGTGACAAAGCCTGGGAGAGCCAAATCGTCATGTAAAACTGGGAGGAGCGTGAAACTACTACATAGGAGCTCTCAATGTTACGGTCTATAGTGTCGCCACGTGGAGATCTGCCACAGCTGCAGTGATTTCATGGAAAAGCATGATATTTCATATCACATTGATATTTCCAAGAGTCTAAATGTTTTCACATGCCTGTTTCTGTTGGTAGAAATGCAACTGAAATGCTAACAAATTAAAAAAAATAATAATAACCCGGTTTATTACCCGTAATTTAAGTTTACAAAATAATTATTTTTGCTATTACTGAACAATGAGAGAGAAAACAAAAATCTATACAACATTCTACAGTCAGGCACACCGTCGGATCCAACATGTTGCTTTTCCCAGGAAAACTTTTGGAAACCGAATGAAGGTTTCAAAGAAACGAGCAGAAAGCCACACACTTCAACTTTTCACACCATAATCTATGACAATTATTGAGAATGGGAATTAATTAATACTAACCTACGTGAAAAAAAGTCCTGAGATGAAATCGGTTGCATTTTTTCTTACCTTGTCTTTATTAGGTAAAGTCTGAGTCCGGGTAAAAGTGTCCCCTCCGTTAATACTGATCAGCTCCGCATCTACAGGCGGAAACGGTGCGGGGAAAACCACTACGTCACTCTTCATCGTGTCTGAGCTGAAACACACGTCATACTGCTGAGTAGATTTAGAGTAAGACCAGCTCCCGTCAGGGTGGGTGGTGATCATTGGGGCGCTGTACCTGCTGAAACTGCCGTCTGTCCTGTGGCATTTGACAGCTATTAAACTGATGAGGCTCAGCAGAAAGATCACTGACACCGACACAATGGCGATCAGCAGATACAGGTTCAAATCAGAGAAGCTGTCCTCCTTTATGGGCACGTGTCTGAACTGAGTCTGGATGTCAGCTGTGCTTTCAACCACCACCACATCAATAGACACAGTAGCTGACAGGGAGGGTTCTCCGTTATCAGAAACCAACACCACCAAGGGGTGAGTTTTCAGGTCATTGTCACTCATCCTCCTCTTAGTCCTGATCTCCCCGGTGCTGGTTCCGATCCGGAAGAGGATGTTTCCTTTGGGCTCAGACAGGTGATAAGAGAGCAGCGCGTTGTATCCAGAGTCTGCGTCCACAGCCCTGATCTTTGCCACAAAGTATCCCGCTTCAGCAGAATAGGGGATGCTCTCACTGTTAACGGAGCCGTGCTCAGAATAGGGCGCGAGGATTGTTGGATTATTGTCATTTTCATCCAGGATACAAACGTTCACAGTCACGTTGCTGCTGAGCGGAGGAACACCAGAGTCTGTGGCCTGAACTTTAAACTGAAACGTTTTTATCTCCTCATAGTTAAAAGACTGCAGGCTGACTATATCTCCAGTCTCTGAGTTGATGTTTACCATTGAAGCTATCTGTGTGTTCTTTGGAGAACTGTTGATTAAGTTGTACGTTGCTTTTGCGTTTTCATTCAAATCTGAATCTAACGTCGTTAGTGTATGAATAGTAGTGCCAATCGGGCTATTCTCTTTCACATAAACACTAATCAGAGTTTCCAGGAATCGAGGAGGATTGTCATTGACATCAGAAACTTGAACAGTAATGACGCTCGTGCTCGACAGAGAGGGAGTTCCTTCATCTGTAGCTGTAATTGATACATTATACTGGGAAACACTCTCTCTGTCAAGAGGCCCGTCAACCAACAAAGAATAGTAGTTTTTATAGTTAGATTTTAATTTAAATGGTACGGAACCTGTAATTTTACAGTTTGTCAGGCCATTTTTGCCTCCATCTTTATCAGTGATAGTCACCATAGCAACAGCTGTTCCTATTTCAGCGTCCTCTTTCACTGGACTCATGAGTGATGACACCGAGATTTCTGGAGCATTGTCATTGACATCAATAACTTCGACTAAAACCTTGCTATGTGCACTGCGTGGAGGAGTGCCTTTATCTCGTGCTTGAACACGTATCTCGTATGCTTGATTTTCCTCATAATCAATATTGCCTTTTACGGTAATTTCTCCAGTGTTATCATTCAGGGCAAATTTGTCATCAGGGTTTAAACGCCCCCTTTCCGTAAAATAGTATACAATTTGACCATTAATGCTGTCGTCTAAATCAGTAGCTGTCAGAGTTAATAACGTTGTGCCAATATTTGCATTTTCAACAACTTGGACCTTGTAAAGAGATTTACTGAACAAGGGTGAATTGTCATTTACATCCAGTACATTCACTTTTATCTGCAGGGTCCCCGTTTTGGGAGGTTTTCCTCCATCTATCGCAGTCAGTATGAGTTCAACAACAGCTTGCTTTTCTCGATCTAATGCTTTCTGCAGCACTAACTCAGCAGACACGCTCTGGCCACCAATACTCTGTATGTCCAAAGAGAAATAATCATTCGGGTTCAATTTGTAAGTCTTGACCGAATTAGCACCTACATCTGCGTCATGAGCTACCGGCAGTGGATGCCTTTCTCCGACATATGAAGACTCATACATATCAATTGTACTGATTTCTTCGAGAAAAGACGGAGCATTGTCATTAATATCATTTATCACAACTTCAATTCGATGGAGGCTGCGAGGGTTACTCAATGTGGCCTCTATATTTAAAGAGCACTTTACCGTATTAGGACAAAGCTCCTCCCGATCTATCCTCTCGCTAACGAAAAGTACTCCAGATTCATGATTTATGTCAAAATACCGTTTCTTATACCCAGAGGTAATCTGAAGACCCGTGGAATGGAGTTGCTGCACACTGAGATTTAAATCCTTAGCGAGATTTCCCACCGCTGTCCCTTTGTCCACCTCCTCTGAAATGGAGTAGGATATCTGAGCCACGGACCAGTCGCAGAGACAAAGCAGAGTGAAAAACAGACCCCCAATATTATCCCATTGTTCCCGAGCAGCCATCGCTGTTCAGGCAAAAACAACAAATCCTGGTTTCTGCCCCTTAGACGAAAAATGAAAAATAGGGTTTTTATGTATCCATCCTCGCTTAGGATCCTCTCTCTTTAGGGCTTCACTCGTCTGTACGCTATTTTCACAAAGCACTGCCAGATGATGACGTTTTCTTTTTTGTCATGGATAGAGGAGGAGTTTCTGAGCAGTGAACACAAGATTTTTGCGTGGTCTCTAGCGACATCTCGTGACACATGTGTATACAGAAAGACGGCCCAAAACAGAGGAGAAGTTGTTTATTATAAGGCATCCACTGCCGATAGAAAATACATCATACGAGATTCGTGTTTAGTAAACAGTGTCAATGAGAAAAACCTATGCTGAATAATCTACTACAATTAATGGGTTGAATTTGGAAGTCTTGAGCTGAACGGCTAGACTGTTCATAGGACTTTCTTTATCTGTGAAATATGCATTTATTAATAAATTCGTTTTGTTATTCATTAACATATATATTTATGTAGCTATTTTACACAGCCTTCGTCTGTATTCACTTACTGAACACTAAGAGACGGAATATAACCTGCAAAATTTGCACTTCACAATATCAGCACCACGGACAACACCCGAATGTGTCTACAGAGAACAGAAGAAAGAGAAGATGTTTCCAGCACCACGGACAGCGACTCAGTGAGGTTGTAATGCATGTTGTGCCATTGCTCAAGTGACTGCAGAGTACTGTATCAATACACCGTAAAACTCAGCGAAAGATTTCAGTTTTGTTGTACTGAAATTTTTTTTAAATTAGAAACCACCATCGACACAGTTAACGCTCATTAAATCACCTGCCAACTTTCTAGTACATAACAAAGCGAGATCAAAATCAGGTTTTACGTGGCAGAGAGACTACAAATAAATAGTTACCACCCCTTTCAAATTCTTAATAATGGTATAGAATAGTTATAAGTATAGCAGATAATAATTATTTGTAGGTAAAGTTGAAAAATAATTTGCAGTAAATGTGAATTTATTTACTAAAACAAATATTTTTTAAAGTCTTTAATGACTTTAGAGCAAACACTTCGATCATGTGCAAGTAGTTGACTTAGCAAGCTAATATATAAGATACGCACATTTATTAACCCAAAGATAGAAAAGATTCGCTCCTTTAGATTAATAAAATTAGGCATGGCTTACCTTGTCTTTATTAGGTAAAGTCTGAGTTCTGGTAAAAGTGTCTCCGCCGTTTATACTGATCAGCTCCGCATCTACAGGCGGAAACGGTGCGGGGAAAACCACTACGTCACTCTTCATCGTGTCTGAGCTGAAACACACGTCATACTGCTGAGTAGATTTAGAGTAAGACCAGCTCCCGTCAGGGTGGGTGGTGATCATTGGGGCGCTGTACCTGCTGAAACTGCCGTCTGTCCTGTGGCATTTGACAGCTATTAAACTGATGAGGCTCAGCAGAAAGATCACTGACACCGACACAATGGCGATCAGCAGATACAGGTTCAAATCAGAGAAGCTGTCCTCCTTTATGGGCACGTGTCTGAACTGAGTCTGGATGTCAGCTGTGCTTTCAACCACCACCACATCAATAGACACAGTAGCTGACAGGAAGGGTTCTCCGTTATCAGAAACCAACACCACCAAGGGGTGAGTTTTCAGGTCATTGTCACTCATCCTCCTCTTAGTCCTGATCTCCCCGGTGCTGGTTCCGATCCGGAAGAGGTTGTTTCCTTTGGGCTCAGACAGGTGATAAGAGAGCAGCGCGTTGTATCCAGAGTCTGCGTCCACAGCCCTGATCTTTGCCACAAAGTATCCCGCTTCAGCAGAATAGGGGATGCTCTCACTGTTAACGGAGCCGTGCTCAGAATAGGGCGCGAGGATTGTTGGATTATTGTCATTTTCATCCAGGATACAAACGTTCACAGTCACGTTGCTGCTGAGCGGAGGAACACCAGAGTCTGTGGCCTGAACTTTAAACTGAAACGTTTTTATCTCCTCATAGTTAAAAGACTGCAGGCTGACTATATCTCCAGTCTCTGAGTTGATATTCACCATTGTGGGGAGGGGCAAAGATTTACTATTACTGTCTAAAAATGAGTACCTCACCTGGCCGTTGTTGCTGACGTCAGCATCAGTTGCAGTCACTGTTTTAATAACTGTTCCTACTTTGCCGTTTTCTTTCACATAAACGTTTATTAAAGGTTCTGGGAAATATGGCGCATTGTCATTAACATCAGAAACGTACACCGTAATAACACTGGTGTTTGAAAGAGGAGGACTCCCTTCATCTGTAGCTGTAATTGTTACATTGTACTGAGGAGTTACCTCTCTGTCTAGATGTCCGTGAACCACTAAAGAGTAATAGTTTTTGTAATTTGTCTCCAATTTGAACGGAACCGTATTTAAGATCTCACATTTCACCTCACCATTTTTACCACCGTCTCTGTCTAGAACGGATACAAGTGCAATAGCAGTCCCTACACCAGCGTCCTCGTTCACTGTATTGAGCAGTGACGTCACAGTGATTTCAGGAGCGTTGTCGTTTACATCAATTACTTCTACCAGCACTTTACAGTGAGCGGACAAAGGGGGCTGGGCTTTGTCCCTAGCCTCTGCTCGGATCTCAAAAGCTTTTCTTTCCTCGTAGTCGATTTTGCCCTTCACTGAAATGACCCCCGTGTCAGGTTCAATTTTGAAAATATCCAGAATATGGTCCTGATCCTTATTACGAAGAGAATATACTATTTCACTGTTTGTGCCTTCATCAGCGTCGGTCGCATTTAAGGTGAAGACTGCCGTACCAATCGGGGTATTTTCAAACGTTTGAACTTTGTAAAGAGTTTTGCTGAACATTGGTGCGTTATCATTAATATCTAGTACATTTACTTCAATATTTGATGTGCCTGAATTTGGCGGAGTTCCCCCGTCTACTGCAGTTAACATGAGCTGCATATGTGGCTTTTTCTCACGGTCTAGGGCTTTCTGCAGCACTAACTCTGGGGATATACTCTCCCCTCTTTTGTGTGTCGCAAGACTGAAGTATTCGTTTGGACTGAGCTTATACGCACTAACACCATTTTTATCCACATCAGCATCGCTTGCCTCCGATAACGCGAATCTAAATCCAGGCAGGGTGTTCTCAGCAATGTCCAGTATTTGTGATTTTGTGCTAAAAGACGGAGAATGGTCATTCACATCTCTGATTTCTATCTCAACGCGGTAAAGCTTTAACGGGTTGTTTATCACAGCCTCTACACTAACAGTGCATTTGGGTTCTTCTGCACAAAGCTCCTCTCGGTCTATCCTCTCATTGGCATACAGAAATCCGGTCTTTAGATTTACCTCGAAATATTTCCTCTTAGATCCAGTAACAACCTGAAACAAACGGGACTCCAAATCCTGCACATTGAGGTTTAGATCCTTGGCGATATTTCCCACATTTGTTCCCGGGTTTACCTCCTCTGAGACAGAGTAGGAGAGCTGCCCAGACGCCGCCTCCCAGAAACAATCCAACAGCACCAGCACCAGATATGTAACAATGGACCTCCTTCTACTCGGTAAAGACATAATTCCACCGAAAAAGAACAAAGTATACATCCACAATAGGGTTTCGACCGTGGAATTATGAGATTTGACAAAATTTTAGCCAACACTATTTCGATTTCCTTGTCCTTATAGACGAAGACTCCATTATGCCCTCCCTTCTCTTCCCGAGTCTCTTTGTGATGAAAACCACAGTAATTCCGTTTTTACTCAGGGAGGAGCCTCAACATTTCTGTGTTACGGTCTATAGCGTCACTGCGTGGCAATTTTAAGTAACAGCACAAGTTATAAAACAACTGTAAAACACCCCTCCTCATTCAGAAACTCCGACAACCACTTAATAATTACAAACGGCACTGTGAGTTTTTGCAAGGGTTTGGATACATAACTAATTAAAAACCCCACAATGTTTCTCAAAATATATGGACAGTCTCACACTTTTATAGCACCACGCCAGAATGCGGATTCAAACTCAGTGAAGTGAAGAATCTGCTGTGACATTTGTTTTAAATTTAATAATCAAAATGACTAATAATTTCAACGCATACTCAGCGTCAACATTAAGGCAGCACGTCTGATAACAGTGAAACGCAATTTATTCAAACTTGGAGCAATTTGTGTTTTTAGGACATAACAGGAAAAAAAAAGGATTTTCTCTGACTGTATGTGGTATAGTTTACATCATATTAATCGAAATATTCAAGTTTGCAGTAGAAAACCCGAAGTTATAGATGGAAGTTAGGGATTCCTATCTATGTAGGTTAATTAATTGCAAAAGTCATCAGTAAACCGTGACACATACACCTCAGAAATAAACAAGTCAAACAAACACTGACTCATTTTGACTCAAGTAGTCATAGTCTGACATTATTGTTACATCATACTGGAATGTTTAACAGGATAAAAAGACTGTTGCACAGATACAGATTTAGTCCTTTCTTTTCACACTCTATTCTCGACATAAAGATATACCAACACTTGCAAATATACTGCACAGTTGAACAGAAACGTGCGTTCAGCACCACGGACAGCGACATGCTAATTTAAATGGATAGCTAGCAGCCAAAATAGGGAGATTGCGTCAACATATGTAGAGCAGGCCTATATCAACAAGTCGACAACAACCTCAGAGACTTTTAATTTAACTCAAACTTGCTGTTGCTTAAGTAGCACAAATTAAAGTAACAAGTATAATTTCGCTGCCAACATAAATGAAGGGCAATAATGAGACGTACTTAATGCTAATGCTCTTACCTTGTCTTTGTTGGGTAAAGTTTGAGTTCTGGTAAAAGTGTCTCCTCCGTTAATACTGATCAGCTCCGCATCTACAGGCGGAAACGGTGCGGGGAAAACCACTACGTCACTCTTCATCGTGTCTGAGCTGAAACACACGTCATACTGCTGAGTAGATTTAGAGTAAGACCAGCTCCCGTCAGGGTGGGTGGTGATCATTGGGGCGCTGTACCTGCTGAAACTGCCGTCTGTCCTGTGGCATTTGACAGCTATTAAA
>VMKM01004494.1:0-16047 GCA_008360985.2 Macquaria ambigua | reverse complement strand
CTGACTTGCTGTGACACAGTTTGTGAACATGTGTCAGTAATGGAACAAGTCCCAGAGACAAAAAATAGAGGCACAGAGTGAACGAGTAAAGGAAAAATGAATGAGTCATATAAGGAAGAAGTCAAGGAGAGAAAGAACCTAAACTGTAGCTGAACTCAGCTGTGTCTCCGTGTGTGTTTGATAAGGAACAGTTTAAATAACAGTCCCTACTACTCTGAAGCACAAACTCACCGACTGATGAAGAGGAATAGAAAAAAAAAAAAGGGAGAAGAGAAGAGAACTCTCAGCAAGGTCTGAAGAACAGGTACTGCAGCTTTACATTTGTAAGACCTCAGTATAAAAAATATCCAAGGACTTCTACCTTTCAAACACATCAATAAATATTAATCATGGGATGCTGTTTTCAAGGTGACAGCATTAATTTTATTCCAAGGATAGTAATGATTAGTAAAGACACTTAACAGGACATCCAGAGACATTTGTAAGAAAGGGACGCACACACATACACATAGTTTTACTTGCACAGAAACACCAAATCACACTTGTATACACATTTTTGCACAGAGTAATTCCAAGTGCACAAAATGAAACTAAAGTAATTCCATAAATGCGATACAAAACTATACATACAGTATTCACTATACTTGTATAGGATAGCTACATATATAGAAATAAAACAGTGCTAATCTACCCTGTCTTCTGCATTTGGCCATAAGTTTTCACTGACATCATACTTTATGTTATCTCATCTTTTTAGCATGCCTGATCCATCTCTGGAAACCTTCTGCAGATATGTCCTGACATCCAGCATTCATTGCATCCAAGAGGGATATCTGATCATGTGACTGATGATCATAAACTTTTCACCTCCATGAGGACAAGAATTCCTCTATGGGGTTGAGGAATGGAGAGTAAGGTGGAAGGAAAAGTGACACCATCCTGGGATGGGCTGTAAACCACTCTGTGAGTGGAAGAGAAAGGTGAAACACCACATCGTCCCATACAATTAAAAAACTTTCTGGATTCAGCCTCAGTTGCCCCCTTTCCTCACCTGGTACAAGTCTTTCATAGAGGTCATCAAGAAATTAAAATATACGCTCAGTGGCCCAATTAGTAATTTATGCAATTAAATTTTTTTAATGGAGACTGAAGTCTAATTTACAGTAATTTTGTCTTGTGTTTGGTTTTGAACTTAAATTTAACAGTTTTTTTTTGTTTTTGTTTTTTTCAATAGTATGTAAACATGTGCAAAATGGGCTTTAAATACACAGTGTTTTAGTGGTGGTTGAGTTTGAGGGAGAAAGAAGTTCATGCATTTTCAAAGATGTGGCCACTGAATGCATTTTGGGTCAAAGCAATGAAAGTGATCTACAGTTTAGTCCACAGAGACTTCTGTTGTGCTGAATGTGTGAAGACTTTGGAAAAATTCAACTCAGTATTTGGAAATGCGAGTTACCAATTGTAAAAAAAAAAAAAAAAAAAACTGTACAAGAAGCATGTGTCAGTCAAACAGGAGGAGAAAAAGACTGCAAGTCAATGTTAGCAGGGACTGTTTCAAAACATTTTAACAATTCTTGAAACCAACACTGATCAGTGCATACTCATTCAGCGTGTTTGGCCTTGAGGGATACACACAATGCGATTTAGTAAAAAACTTAATTTGCAATGAAAATCACTCAATTTACCTTTAAAGTAAATGCATCAATAATGTTACATCCTGTTACAGTGCAGAGCATTCAGCATCGACCATCTAATTGCAGCCCATTGATTTCCACTCAGACCAAATGCCACCCCTCCTTAAGGCTGTTATTATAAGGCTTTTTCAAAAGGTTGAGGAACATTTAATAGTTGTGTTGACATGGCTGAAGCTACTTTACAATAACAGAAGCACATATTTGCGTTCCTTTGATGTTCCAGTAACAATCTGCAGTTATTTTGTTTCACCATTTTGTCGAAACTGTTGGCCTAATTCAAGCGAGGATGGACACAGCCTATGACTAAGAACTAGGTATCTTTATATGATTTTGTGTAAATTTGATTATTCTTTATTGTGTATTCTATATATAACAATTTAAATATCTATATCTTTATCTCTAGACTCCAACATAATTACACATAGACTCAAAGCAAAATGACAGCAAAATAAAGATGCAAAGTACCTTGACATTCTTGTAGTTTTTCAAGTTTTTCAAGTAGTAGTGTAGTGTCCAGTTAAATGAATCCAAGGTATATTAGGATCCTTGTAATAAGAGTTAGTTAATAGGTAATAAGGCCCTTATAAGTCCTTATAAGGTGCTTATTAACATTATTATGTGTTAATAAACATGTTTATTGTTAGATTAGACTAACAATAGACACTAATAAGCACTTATAAGAAACCTGTTAACAATTTATAGACTGCTTTATAGACTGCTAGACTGCTTAGAATGTTAATAAATGTTAATAAAAGCCTTATGAGTTCTTTATAATTGTTTATAATAGCATTACAAACTAATTTATTGAGTCTGTTAGAACTAGCCTAATGACGAGACCAGACACTGTAGCTCAATAGAATACACTGGAAAAAAAAAAATCCCATCCTCTTCCCATTGTACAGCACGCCATTTCTAATCTGTTTACAACTCTAATCTGGTTAGGCCAATCTGATTAATGTTCAACACTTAATTACCGGTATATGGTGCGAGTAATCTGATTGATGTACTAATGAGAGGAGGATTATCACACAGTTGACAGGCACCTCTCTCTCTCTCTCTCTGTCTCTCCCTCACTTCCATTCTCTCCGTATCTGCATCACTTTGTTTTATCTCATTTACTCTGAGTTTTGCTGGCATCTTTTAGCTCTGTTTATCTGTGACTCTTTATCCGTCTTCCGCTCTGTATCTGCACTCGTCCCTCTGTCTCACTTCCCTCTGCTGTCATCAGTCTCTCGCTCCCTGTTTATCAGTCATTCTCTGTCTTATTGCCATCGATCGCTGCCGAAGCCACATGAGCACAAACTTAATTAAGCCTGACAAGCGCAGGTATTTTTATCGCTGCATCCGAAACACACCCACTCGCGCAGAAGCCAGTGCACCAAAAACATGCACACAGACACACACCCACTCAAACGCATTTTAAACCTCTATTTGTTTTTAATTGTCAGATTCTTGACTTTTGGGTGAAAATCATTAGCGCTAATTGTGTCCTTGTTCAACTTTGACATTTTGTAAGCATGTGTGCAACGGGAGGGTGTCAGTGAATGTCAGGTCACATCAAGCTCACATGCAACACACACACACACACACACGTATCTCTGTAATTGTAAAGACCTGCCACTCATGTCATTCTCTGTCCTCGAACGTTATTGCACTCAGTCTTTAACCAGCATTAACCTTAACCTGAAAATAAACCTTTAAAGAGGTGATGACCAATAAATATCCTCACTGCTGCACTTTTTTCACCTTTCTATCCTCGTGAGATCATGCACACGCACAGATCTAGCGTGTGCACAATTCAGTCTTCATCATCACCTCCCCTAAGGTCATCTATCAAAAACACAGCTGCGTCAATGTGCGAGTAATTTATGCAGAGGTGTGAACTAACATTTCAGATTAGCCTGTCTCATGTTGATCATCTGTCTCTCTCTTTCTGTCTTTAAGTCTATCACATTTTCAAGTTGAGGTCCATCTTTTTATATTTTTATGTTACATTTTCTTACTTTTACAGATTGTTTATTTCTTCTATTATCCCTTTGTCCCAAATTTCTGTTTTTGGTCTCTGTCAAAAGAAATCTGTGCTTGGGATTTTGTTTTTTTTTTTTACATCTGTGTTTTCCACTGTGTTTGTGTGTGAGTGCACGCGTTTGCAGATATGTGCATGTGTACGTGACTGAAGTGAAAATGGCAGGTTACAATTATAATTAGCCAAGTGACTGGCAGCATAAATGTCTGTTTATGTGCATGTGTGTAAGTGTGAAAGTAACAAGTTATGAGTGTCAGCTTTGGGAGGTTCATATTTGTATTAATAGGTACTCAATCTGAGAAAGGTCACTTACATAATTAGGAATCCAAAAAACAGTTAGGTTTTATGAAGGGAATATGAAAAATTGAACTCAAAGAACTCCAACGATATTATTGATAGCACAATATAAAGAATTATAGCATTTTTAGTAAAAACATTTTAAGACAGGATTTTTTTAATTAACTTGTGACTGTTGCACTCGCTCAATACTGACAAAGCAGTTTACAGTTTAGGTGTTACACTTTGAAACCAATAATTACATGAACAACAAAAGTTCATGTATTTAACCATACTGGAGATACAGTGAAATGACACAAGAAGAGATAACTTTTCTCTCCTTTTGCCACAAGTCACTCTTCTAGCGTCTAATAGCAATATCGAATAAAACGGAAATAAAACCATTAAAAAGGAAGAAGTACGGTCATCCATTTGAGAATTACAGACAAATTATTTTTATGAGTACAGTCAAATTGGGGCATGCTGTGTCCTCAACACCACCATTTGACTTTCAATTAATCTCTCGACCTTCTCTCCCATCAACCATCCACTCTCTCCCGCCATCTCCACCCCATTTCTCTTTCCCTCTGTCCCTCTGATCTCAGTATTTCTCATAACAATCCCATAAAGCAGAAACACCATAAAATGAACATCAGATTTAAATTCTAAGGTCAAACATTTGTAGTGGAAGGAGAGCTATTAGAGGGGGGCGGTCACTTCAGACTAAGTTCACAAGTTATCACAGGGTCAGCTATAAACGACAGAGCGACCAATGTAAAGGACCATACCATTGATTGGCATGTTTTAACCTCTTTACTGTACAACAAAACCTGTGGACTTGTTACTGACAACCGTTTAGCTTGTTGTGCATATTTCTGTTTTTTCTACCAATTCTGACATCTGAAATTTACAGTTGTTCTGCATGAACAAGCTATTAAAAACCTTACAGATAAACAATACGTATATATGGATGTCATGACAATGTGAATAATGTGTTTTATAGCTTTTTCCTAAGAAAATATTACTCTTCAGCAGCAGACTGCCAAGTCTTAATTTTCACCCTGAAGAGCTTTAAGCAGTTTTACCATACAACAGTGTTGTATTTTTATGTTCAATATGTGATTGATTACCTATTTCAAACAACTTTGAAGTCTCTGCAAGTTGGTTTTAATATTGTGCTGCTGATATTAACTGAAACCAGAAGCTGTCTGCAACGTAGGAGAATGCGTCCATCAATCTAAAACGTTATATGTTTAAAAAAATCAGCAGTTATGTAAATTACACACAATCTGACATAAATGGGCCACCACATGCAAAACAACAGTACCATTATTTTAGTTTTGAGGTTAAAGCTGATATAATGCATCACTAAAGAACAAGTGCAATCAAGGACTCATTTATCCACACTGTAATTAGATTTCTTCAGTTTGTACATAAAATAATGTAGTATTTTATGCCACTACAACAACTGTTACACTAATGAGCAGCTACTTTGCTCTATAACAAGCTCTTGATTCTGTTGCTGGTCTTAAGAACTGATGCATGTTCACATGGTCCTGTGTTTTGTTAAATGATTATGTGACTTTGTTTTCTCATTTATTGTGTTGTATGGTTCAATCCTACTAAACATAGCCTGAAAAACTAATTTCTCTCCCAGCATGAGGGGTTTTGATTTA
The DNA here is from genome assembly GCA_008360985.2 of Macquaria ambigua. Classification (NCBI taxonomy): domain Eukaryota; kingdom Metazoa; phylum Chordata; class Actinopteri; order Centrarchiformes; family Percichthyidae; genus Macquaria; species Macquaria ambigua. Next base: position 10,375 of record VMKM01004494.1, on the reverse strand, counting down.
ATGAATACAAAGGAAAAAAAAGCTGAGCGTGTAATTGGATAAAATATTGGGTGAAAAAGAAATATGACACAGTTTCACTTATTATACAAGTTTTGGAGCCTGTTGCAGCATGTTTGTGATGTTAATCAGCCACCGAGGTTGGGAGCTAACACCCACCAGATGCTGGTGAGATGTGGCTGTAAATAAGTCTGCCTACTCAACTAGCGACTTTGGCAGGCAGCCAAACATCATTTGAAGGTAGTGTGTGTGGAGATGAAACCGTATAAGTGGCTGGTTAAAGACTGGGCCAGCCACGGTAGCGTGTAGGCAAAGACGCGAGTTCCCTCTTTGAGAAGTGAAAGATGTAAAATGGATACAGATAGAGAAAAGGCAAAAAGAGAGGAATGAAAGAAGATAGCGGCATTAGGTAAAAGTGGTGACTGATGTTAGTCATTAAGCCTTTTCAGAGAAATAACTTTCAGGCTTGATGCTTTAGAAGACAGGAGCATCCGCTGCATAAAAAATGAAAAAAGGGATAACAAAAGTTGTGCTCAAACTGATGAGAGGAGCGGACTGCATAGAGAATAGATGCTTTTAGCAGTACACGCCCACACTGCTTCCAGCGGGACTCACTGTTCAACCTGGCCTCTTTCTAAAGGTTAAACACAAGCAGCCTCCAACCAGGACAGGAGAAAGGAGGGGCAGAAGGGCGCAAAAAGCTCCTTTTATCTGCCTCTGCTTTTGCTTTTGGTCCATCACTGTCTGTCTTGCTGTCATCTCCATCTCTCACTTCCTCCAGTCACTTAAAAAGAAATTCTGTGCCCATGTCACTCAAAGTTTTATTTCTAAAACAGTTTACAGTGTACATCACGCTATGAACATATCGAAATAATAGACAAATGATTGAATGCGGCAAAAAATGGGTTAAATAATCATATCATTAATGATTAAAACAACAGCGTTTCATACCAACTCAGGACACTCTGTCATTGTCCCTGTCCCTCAGGCTATGGCACGCTGACACATACTGATCAAATCAGCAGAGCAGTGCCAACCTCCGAAAGCATGTTTTTTTTTCTCCTCAACCTCTCTTCAACGAGGAGAAATCCTCTCACATGGATTTTATTTTTTTTTTGCTAAAGTATATTTTGCATATATCATAATATTTTATAGGTTTAAAGAAAAAAATATGCTCTTTCTCTTATCTCCTCTCATGTTTGAGGTCGTCCCGTTTGACAGAAATTAGTTAACAGTCTCCCAATCGACTAATTCATCCATCATCATCGCTGCTACCTGTCGGCACACCTCAATCATTTTGACGAATTGACTTACACACACACACACACACACACACACACACACACACACACACACACACACACACATTCATGAAGAAGTCATACCTATGCATAAATTCTGGACATCGTGGACCGGAATACAAATCATGACCCCTGTTGCCTGTCACCGGCTGATACATAAGAAATAGATGCAGCCTTTGCTGTCCTTTCCTAAAGCAGAGCCTGGAGCCAATTTCACTATTTTCCATGTTTTTTAATCCACTCCACTGAAGCTTGTTGCTGCCACACTGGTGGCATTTTGGACTCAGCTATGTTCATCTAAAAGTAATGTATTAACCAAGTCAGTTGTTCTCTGTGTTCCGGCTTGTTTTAATCATTAAATGTATTTGCACTTTTGCGGTTTAATCTTTTTTTCCTTGTTATTTATTGCTGTGGTTTTCCTCTCACCTACATTTTCATTTTTGCAAAGCAAGCTATAACCCAGATTTGCGTTTGCTTCGCTTTTATTATTACTGAGACAACTGAGCACACACCTCTGAGTATGATCAACCCTATATGTCGCACTCAAATGGTTTAAATTACAACCCAGCCGATTAACCTGCTAATTGGCGCTCATTTAATTAGCATCATTGTGAGTTGTGGCTGGATGCTACTGCAGGGGAGTCTTTATCCTCTCTTCCCTCCTTCTCTCCTGTGTCCACACTGCAGATACACATAAATAGCAGGCTCCCCATTGTGTAGCTCACCTTTCAGTAATTTAGCTTACTAACACATTGTTGTTGGTGCACTTTGGTTTCTGAAGTGCTGACTGTGCAGTGTCAGGCCAGGGGGGACTCTTTAGCCCATTGCTGAGATTGATGGTGAAGTTCGAAATTATCGGATGACATGTAACAAACTAATTATAAACCTAACTGTCGGAGAGATCACAAGATAATTGAGGTGAACATGAGTTAAAAGGAAACATTATTGTACACACTCACAGTGGCAAATAAACTAAAAATAAATTAGTTATGTTTGATAAAGTGCTGTAGTGCTCTTTGGTATGTAGCTGTTCCTTCAGCTGATCTCATCTGCTTCTTCTTCAATTTGTGACTTGCTTTTGCTGACATTCACTGGCATGTAAGTGTAGGCGGAGAAAGACAGTTATATCAGATGCTGTAGTTTGTAAACCTTATTATTTCCTGTATACACAACCATTCCTGAGTCTCAGGCAGGTAATGTTGTACCTTCTTCCAAACCCCCCTCCCTACTCTGTGTTGGCCCGGCATTACAGTCATTAAACTTCATTATAGGGACAGTTGGTGCTTACACAGAGGTGTGTGCGTGTGTGTGTGTGTGTGTGCGTGTGTGCTGGGGGGTAGATGGGGTCAGTGTGAAGGATGGGGTGCCACTTGCACTTTACTGTAGTCAGCACACACACACACACACTCACATTAATGCATATACAGTCTCATACACTAACAAAGCAAGCTCATAAACACACACAGGGTTGTTTCATTGTTGCAAGATAACAACAGTGAGGCAGTGTGACCTCAACACTGTTCAAATCATTGAGTAGTTTTGTCCAAACAATATGATAAATGAGAATGTTAGAATAAAGTGCAATTCAGCTTTAAGTGGAAACATTAACATTAATTTGTTGAGTTACAAGTGTATTGTAACCCTTGCAGAAGTTATGGGGCCCAAAATATTGTTCGATCTGATTATTGGGAATGGATGTAACAGGGGTATTGCATCTAAAGTGAAACGGTCCAAATGGTTTGACACTTAAAGATGCTTAAAGCTTAAAGTGTGATGAGGAGAAACATGAACAAGGTGCCACACCACTATTAAAAGTGTATTAGTGACACTTAAATGTTCAAAGGTGTTGTGAGTAAATTATAATATTGCCATTTATATAAACCACTGACATACAAGTGACTTGTTACATCTTCACCAATTATTTGTGATTGAAATGTTGCTTTGAATTTTTTAATTGATGACACCTGCTCATTTTAGGAAGACTCAAACAGTAATGGGTATCCCTAATGTTCTTTAAATCTGAAAAGCAGCTGGTGGTATGCATGCGCACGCACGCACGCACGCACGCACGCACGCACGCACGCACACACGGCTATGCAGCACGTTATCTCAGGAAAACATTATCTTTAAAAAAAGGCACACGTATGTTTCTTTTACAGCATATATTTGAATTCTCCTTGAGCCTCAATGATAAACGCAGTAAACTGAGTTCTGGAAACAGTTTCGAAGTAGGTGTAATGGACCAAATATGCAGTATTTATATTTTAACATCCATTTTCAGATGAAAATAATGGACTTGGTGGGACGTGGTGGTGAAAACGTGGGATTATAGAGTTCAGTGTTTTTGAACAAACAAGTATCTCCTGAGGTAACTGTTCAATCCAGGTGGTTCTGGCTGTGTTTGAGCATCTTAACACAATGAAAATCAGACAATCACACGTAGATGTCTAGAGAAATGACACAAACACCATCACACACATCTGGAAAACTGCTACTTCATCTTAAAAATCTTTAACATAATAACAGTTAACTTGCCACTCAAACAGACAGACACACACACCCAGATAGGTGTGCAAACACGCAGACAGACACGGACACACACACACACACACTCTCACAGCCACACATGCACACACAAAGCACATGCTTCAGTCGCACATTGCTCTTTTTAAGATCACACCTTTTCCGGTGTGTGACAGAGACAGAGATCACTGTCGCTTGTCTCTTCTGTGTCTCACCTGCAGGTGTGATGATGTCACATACAAGTAACAGCTGTTTGGTTATTAAGTGAAACTCTGTGCATGTTTGTGTGTGAGTGTGTGTGTGTGTGTGTGTGTGTGTGTGTGTGTGTGTGTGTGTGTGTGTGTGTGTGTCACGGCTGCTCTGACTCTGACTGCCAGATGTCTCACTGCTGTGATGACTGAAAACAAGACTTTGCAGAGGTGACACTAACTTGAAATCACACCACATTTATACACACAGATGTAACTATATGTGTTAGAGACTTTTTTTAAATTATTGTTGAGCTAATGTTGCACTATTGCTCCAGCCTGTATGGAAAGCATTTGGGGAAAAGCACTTTCTTTTTAAATTATCTGACAATTCACGGTCTGGATACTAATTGATTAAGAGACCACTAGGTTTTGTGGTACAGTAATACTGATTGTTAGTAACTGCTAAACATATTGGTTCAATGGATTAACATTCAAAAACATTTTTATTATTGGAAAAACTAATTAAGGACAAACAGCAATAGAGACATAGATTGAGAGATTGACATACAATAGAGAGTGTGCCTGTTAACGTGTCCTTATGTTATGTTATGTATGTCTGCTTGTGTGTGTGTGTGTGTGTGTGTGTGTGTGTGTGTGTGTGTGTGTGTGTGTGCGTGTGTGTGTGTGTGTGTGTGTGTGCGTGCGTTGGGGGGGGTGACATTGAGCAGACAGTTGCAGTGGGATGAATGTATAAGTGATGGCTGATTAGCATAAAGCTCAGGAAACCAGCCGTCTCCACCTTTATTGCTTCACTCTGCATTCATTTCACTCCGACAGATGCCAGTTCGCAGCCAAACATAAACAAACATTAATAACCCAAAGGCTTTTTTCTACCTTATTTTAATAATGCCACACTCTGTTATTCTTTCTAACAATATTTATACTTGAGCAGAGAGAGTCGGGAGTCTGACTGCAAATTTCTAAATTTCACGAGTATAGAGTTAGGATGTGGTAAGGGAAACCATACCAAAACCATAGGCTCCCTTCTAACAAACTTTGACCATCAAGGTGGCCTTGAGCAATGCAAATAACCCCCAACTGCTGTTCTGCTAATAACAGGCAGCAATCTACACTTCCAACCCTGCCAACACTGTGTTATATAAAACTGATGTAAAGTAGGGTAATGTTGAATGTTAACTTGTGGGTTTTGGTGCTTGCACTTGTGGTCATTTGGTTTGTCTCTTTTGGTTCGTCTCTTTTTCTTGTCTCTGTGCAATTCAGATTAAATGCTTAAAGGTGGCGATCTTTTATAGTCACTTTGAAGCACACTACAGCATTTGCAGGACAATTGACATTATGGCATTTCTGCAACCTGCTGATCTGGGCAAGAGGAAAACAGCATAGAAACAAGCTGAACCCAAACTACAAATGATAATTGCCAGCTCACTTAATATAGGCCATGTTAATAACCTTACAAGTAAAAGCAGGGTAACATCATTCAACTACAAATCTGCCTATATAACCTAACTGAGCTGTGATTTCCAATTATTTAACAAGAGAAGAGGAGGACAATGTATAGCCATGAAAAATCCATGGTATTACAAAAAAAAAGAAAAGAGACAAGCAGAGCGGTCGATATGTCATATGTAATTTTGTTATCCATATTTCACTTTAGAGCAGAGCTTCTATCCATTTAATACATCTATACAACAAGATTAACCTTTTGCAGCACACAGACAGACAACTGTCAACACACACTCGCTACAGATTTCTCCCTCCTGTCTCCTCCTTTACTTTTTTATATATATATATTTCTGAGTTACATAACACCAGAGAATATGATATTCAAGGGTGGTGGGTCTCAAGATGGCCATTATTCTGAACCCAAGTCAGTATACATGTGTTGATGTCCCCTGGCAATTTGTGTACACACGTGTGTTTGTTAATTGCTCAGAAATTTGGGAAGGGATTCAAGTTATGAGTTGTACCCTTGATGGACCAGACATTAATTTGGTTGTCCTTGCATTTCATTCTTCCAGTTGGTCAGGATAATAGTTATGGTTTACAAACTGTGTTCTTAGAAGCAATACGCCACATTCGAGTTCACTTGGAAGAACACCGTGACTCCTGTTTTTTAGCAAACCATGGTTCACTTGTTTAATGCGCACCCACTGTTTTGAGGGTACCAAGGGTTGGTGTACAAGCACAGAGTTTTTGAACCACTTCCTCTCCCCCTGTTGTGTTTCATGAGGGAGGAGGAGGTAGTAACGTTACGCTCTACCATTTTGTTTTCACTCTTGCTAATTAAAGTGGGCCCAAAAAGTGACTTTGAAAGTGCAATATAGACCTTCTGTAATCACTGATAATCTGATCCAAAGCCACAGCTCAGTGTTTGTTACATGGAGTTCATTAAATAAGAGCTACACTAGAAACTACACACTACCTCTAGATCATATCAGCCTAAAGAAACAAGAAGAGCTCTTCCTCAGCCCTTATCTAACGTTCGGTCCTTTTTTTCTCAAGTGGTCATCGCTGCAGAAGTGCCGTTGTATGTTTTTATGGTGCATCTGTCCTGCATCAGCACAGCTAAAGCATCTTCTGAGGATGATACCCGCAATGGCCACATACTGCATGTACTTGTCCCTTTCTCGACCTCTGCCTCATCTCCCTTTTCCCCACCATCTCTACTTGTCTCTCTAATTTCAAACTACCTCCCCACTTCTCTTTTTCAACTTTACTTCCTCCCACTCACTGTCACATCATCTATCTCTTTGTTTCTCTATCTCAGCTCCTGTCACACCTCCAGCCTTCGCTCTCCTCCTCTCTCCTGGTAATCCTACCCTATCTCGCAACAGCAAGCTGGTAATCCTACCTTTCCTTTCACGCACACTCACGCGCATACAAAAGGGCGCACACACACACACACACACACACACACACACACACACACACACACACACAGGATAGGATACAAACACATGCACGGAAACGCATTCTTGCATACAGATGCAAACAAAAACGCAGTCAGTTACTGTCACAACAACACACACAATCACGCCTACACAAGTCACACATACAGGTAGACACACACACACACACACACACACACACACACACACACACACAATACATTACACAATACAGTGTTTGTGTTGTCAAGCCATCAGATATTACCAGGAAGCGACACAATTTCCGATTGGCTGAGAGCCCCGTGGACTCAGATACAGGAAGCTAGCAACCATTAATTAAGGTAATTTGAGATTCCCACAGTAAATGTGTGTGTGTGTGTGTGTGTGTGAGAGAAGTGATAGAACTTTGGCTCAACAAAGTTCGGATATATTTCGCCTTGTTTAAAACAATTAGGCCATCGACATATTCAGGTTTCTTTGTGTTCAAACCATTTAGTTTGTACACCTGTATACTAACTACTGTATACTAGACATTACTGAATTATTTTACACTAATTTAGTAATACTAATTATTGAAATATAGTTAAATTGCATTCAATATGGCATTTTATGAATTGCCTTCTTGCAGTTAGGTGAGAAGATCAATACCACTCTCATATTTGTGCAGTGATTATGGAGCCAGGAGCTGTGAACTTAAAGTAGAAACACTACAAAACAACTTTTTTCTTTTGGCTTGCAGAAGAAAGTTTTTATTTTCATTTATCTAAACAAATCTTCTCAGGGAGGTGGCAGCGTTACTGTTGGTAATCTAGGAATATCTGTAATCATCAATATGAATTATTCACACCATTTTACTTCCACTCACTTTAAACCAAACAGACACTGTAAAACAACCCATTTTTATCAACTTGAAATCTGCTTTCTAACTTGATCAGTGACAGTAAGAGAGCTATTCACAAGACAGATAACACACACACAGAGACGCAGATATATACTCCCCTTTACACACACCTAGTGTTAAATTATTAACCGTAAGGATCTGAGAGAAGAGAGAGGGAAAAGGAAGGTTAGCCACTGTTTCTGCTAAATGATTCAAAAGCAATTTATTTTTTTTCTTTTGTAGAGAGAGAGAGGGAGACAGAGACATTTGTCTCATTCCTCTTCACTGTCCTTCACGTGAAATGAAAACTAACTGATTTAAGATCTAAAGAACCAAACTATGTGTGCTGTAAGTGTGCATGAGAGTGACTGGTGAATTCGCATTCCCTAGTAAAGTAGAGCTTATGCCGAAATAACTAATAAAAGCCGAATAAACGTGTAAAGGAAGGTCTTCAGTGGCTACAGCTGTGGAGCTATCTGTGTTCTTACGATGGTATTAAAACCAGTATATTTTATTACTGTTTCATCTTAGTCTTATAGGAGCCTCATGAAAGCTGCAAAATGTGCTCTGCCATCATACAACAAACGTTTGTAAAATGTCTCAACTCCCGTTCTCTCCATCTCTGGATCAGTGGTCGTTCTGGCCTCCTGGAGTGTTGATATTGGCTGTCCTCTAACTCCTAACCTCAACACACCACATGCACACACACACACACACACACGAGCACACACACACAAAAGCAAAAGCCATAAAATCTGAAATGAAACATGCTTTTGTCTTCCAATGTGTGTGTGTGTGTGTGTGTGTGTGTGTGTGTGTGTGTGTGTGTGTGTGTCAAAGACCTCTTTGCCTTGCCAGTGACCTCACAGACTAGGGCTGGCAGGACACACACACACACACACACACACAGACTTTCAAGATCTATGGACCCTCAGCAACAGAGGACACACAGACATTCAACTATTAGCTATTTGACAAGATTTATGAACAAATGACGTACAGCACATTCTCCACATTATAATTACTTAAGATTCTTAATTTCCTGCTGCATATTACATAGTCTCCTGTCTCTATCTGAACATATGGAGGGGGAAAGAGTTTGGACGTAGAGCAGTGGAAGGTCACTGACAATCAGAAAAAGGTTTCATTCCACACCTCAGGAGAAAAGGTCAGTGGAAGAGTTGCTTGAGTACAGAGGATAGAGAGAGACTTTAAGAGACTTTTGTTCTCCCTGCTGCAATTCATATCTAAACGTACTGCTTATTAGCTTCAAGATGAGAGTTATGATGGGATGGGATGTTTTGTATGTAAAGAGAAGGCAAGGCTTGTTTTTAACATTTGGAACAAAGAAACAAACAGTCTAGCAAGTTTTTGGCCAACGTGTTGGGCGACACATGTCTACCAGTCCCCAGGGATCTGCTGTAACCTGCTCCGTGATCATAGAGTTACAATATATAGCCGGCGTTCTGATGGCAGTGGGGGTGGCAGCAATGTGCAGGGGAAAATGGATGGTTGCTATAGCAATAGACCAATATACTTGCAACTGTTTCAGTTGCCTCTTACTAGCAGGTCATGTAAGCCAGTCCTTAAGGTGCAAATGAAAAGAAGGTAGGCTGTGCCAGAAAATCACCTGCAATGTTGTCTTTAACTATGTAGATACGCTCCAACTTGACACCTTCTGGCTTGTTTCGCACGGTGCACACATATAAAACAAAGCAGGTTGAAATACAGAGAAAGATTCATATGAAAGCAATAGGATTGTTTACATATCCAGATGGAAAAACGTATGGGTGTGGGGTACATAGCTTTATAGATATGTTTCAGAGAGATATATTTTATATGAGCAACAGCAGTTGAATTGACAAGATGGAAACTTTATCAATTGTGCATCAGATATAAGGAAGTCACTCAATTCCTTCAATAAAAGACTGCTTATTAATGTGCAGTGGCACAGTAATGTGCAGGCTTACTGTAAATAACTAATGTAACATTCGGCTTAGCACAGTGTATGCACTATAAGCAGCTTTCAGTCAGTCAGTACACAACAAACATGAAGCTTAGTCCCATGGCTTACAACTAGACAGAAATCCCATTATCATCTATCCATCCATTTCCCTCTCTCTCTCTCTCTCTCTCTCCGTCTCTCTATCATTGCCATGGTTTTGAACTAGGCAAAAACCCCATTATCATCTATCCATACATGTCTTTCTTTTTCGATGTCTGTCTGATTCCATCTTTTTTCTTTCTTTCCTTCATATTCCCATGGCTTGGAACTAGACTGAAATCCCATTTATTCATCCATCTATCCCCCCCCCCCCCACCCCCCCACCCCCCCACTATTTCACTCTCGCTCCCAGATTCCCCATTTCTGTCTCCCTCGCTCGATGGCTGAAAGCCAAGTTATCTATTTATCTTCATATCCATTCGTCTTTTTGGGTGGGGTTGCCTATCCCACCATCAAAACTTATATGTCAGGTGATTTCAGAGACATCACTAGTCAGATTTTAATAAAAGTTGAAGGAAGGCTACACATTTGCAATGTGTCTGAAAACATTACACAGATATGGGCACCAT
>VMKM01004493.1:0-16078 GCA_008360985.2 Macquaria ambigua | reverse complement strand
TGAGAGAGAGAGAGAGACAGTGAGAGAGAGAGAGAGACAGTGAGAGAGAGAGAGAGACAGTGAGAGAGAGAGAGAGAGAGAGAGACAGTGAGAGAGAGAGACAGTGAGAGAGAGAGAGAGACAGAGACAGAGACAGAGAGAGAGAGAGGTGGCAGCTCAGTGATACTGAGGGGAGAAGCAGAGGAACATCACAGTCATTTCAATTGTTCCTGGAGAGGAGAGGGTGTACAGACACAGAGCAGGTGGGATCAGAGTACCTGTCCTGGCTGAGTTTGGACAGCAGGGGCCCCAGACTCTCCACTGGTTTCCTCTTAGGAGCCTCCTGCGTGGGCGGGGGCGGCTCAACGTCTACCACCTGGACCACAGAAGAAGACACCATGAGCAGAACCAGACAGAACATGTGGAGGACTGGGATGGATCTTCTGTTAATGAGACTACTGGAGGCTCAGATCCACGTTACAGAACTACCTGACTGCAGGTGTGATGAGCAGGACACTACCCAGACTGGGAGGCTGCACTTAGACACAGCGCTGCTGTTAGCAGGTATAATGTTCACCATGTTCACCAGCTTAGTTTAGCGTGTTAGCATGCTAACAATAGCTAGTTAGCAGTAAACACAGAGTGCAGTTGAGGCTGATGGGAATGTCATAGTTCTGCAAGAGCTGGACAGACAGACAGACATGACTTAAGATTTAAAGCACCTGTGAGCTGTCTCAGACTCCACAGACCAGGTCCAGACTGAGGTCTGAATCTGAACCTCGACCACATGCTTAGTTTCTGAGTACACCTGGTTCCTACAGACTGACCTTGCATGGAGCTGTTTTCTTCGGTGCGTCTTCATTCTCAGATCCTCCGACCACAGAGTAAGTCCTCACAGTCACCTGCAGACAGGCAGGCAGGCAGACAGACAGACTGAGTTTATTCAAAACAAACTCAACATGTTTGACTCCTGGCGTTGAAGCGTTGTGGACTGGAGGAGTACCTTGGTTCCAGGTTTGAGTCCGGTGAGCTGTGGAGGTCTGATGTGGGTTCTGTGGTGCAGCAGTTTGTGTTCAGTGCGTTCTTTAACGTACAGGAAGTGGAGACGACACTTATCACAGCCGAACACGTGCTTCTTCTACACACACACACAGAATTAAGAACTACATTGATTATTGATCAACTGTCTCAGTCATTTTTCAAGGACACATTCTCAACTTTCTCCAGAGATGATTTGCTGATCGTCTTTGTCATATTTGTCTTTAACTTTTGGACAGTTTGAGGATGACATCTGTCACTACTTTCTGACATTTAACTGAGCAAACAATTGATAGATGAATCAAGACAATAATCAGTAGATTAATCATTAATGAAAACAATCATTAGTTGCAGCCCAGCAGGTAAATAAGGAGCTGTGACTCTGATGGTCAGTTAGTTTAGCTTGAGTAGAGTTGAACTGCAGCAGGTGTTGCTGTGTACCTGGTGTCTGGCGAAGTGCTGCTGGTAGCAGGTGTTGCTGCGCAGCACTCTCAGACAGTACTGACACAGCAGGTGTTTGGTGTCAGCGTGGACCTGCTGGAAGTGAGACCAGACGTCTGAGTAGAACGACGACCTGAAGTCACACACCTGCAGGACACGGACGGACACACACACACACACGCATACATTATATAATAATAATAATAACAATAATAATAATAACAATAATAATAATAATAATAATAATAATATACAGGTGATGAAGGTGTGGGGGGAGCTGCTGTGGTGTCTGGATCAGACCTGGCAGATGTAGGGCATCTCTCCTGGTTTGTGAGTGCTCTTCATGTGCCAGAGGAAGGCCGGCTCACTGCCGAACTCCAGCTCACAGATCTTACACTTTGCTGGATAAACAACAGACAGGTACTGCATCACACATGACATCACAAGTGACATCACACAAAAACATCCAACCGGATCACAGATAATCCTCTAAACTCTGCCACATCAATACTCTAACTGTAAAGTGATAGAACAGTAACTGAGACCATGTTCATGTGACAGTCACATCCCATGATGCCCTGCGTGAATTACAGGTGAAACTTCCAGGAAACACAATCTGTCACACCTGAAACAGCATCATGTGATCCACCTCTGCCTTCTGGGAGACATGCCGCCCTCCCACGTAACTCTCACTATGCTGAACAGCTCAAGGTGACGTTAATGTGCAGGTGTGTGTGTGTGTGTGTGTGTGTGTGTGATACCTGTGGACTCGTACTGACTGTGCACTGCCTCCAGGTGGCACTGCAGTTTGAACGGAGAGAGGAAGTGACGGAAACAGTGAGGACATGAAGACACAGAGTCCACGTCCCTGTCCTGCTGAGACATCGTCGACGCGTGTTGCTGCATGTGACTCATCAACCTGACAGGCAGACAGACAGACTGTCTTATTCTATTATAGTAAAGGAAGCTATAAGAGGACCTGAATAAGAAGGAAACAGATCAGGTAGTAGTAGTACATACAGGTGTGTGTGTGTGTGTGTGTGTGTGTCTCACTTGATGTTGTTGCGGAGCGTCTTGGGACAGTGGATGCAGCGGTACGGTCCGGTGAATTTACTGCCCATCACGTTGGGTTTGATGGAGCTCCGTCCGGAGGCGGAGCCATAATAAAAGTCCTCCACCAGTATCACCAGTTTACCATGAGGGGGGTCAAGTGGAGGTTCAGACTGGACCTGCTGGGGGCTGCAGGTGCTGGAGGGGGGGGCGGGGCTGGTGAACTGGTCTGACAGGAAGTTATCAGACAGTCTGTAGGTCCTCCGGTGCGGAGAAACGCCTTTAGACTGAAGGAGACACACAGGAAGTAGATTCATGCCAGACGTCATGTGACCAGAAACCTTCAGCATGTTTACAAGCGTCAGTAATGTGATTACTCTCCTCTGCATGCAGGTAGTTACACCAGAGACAACAGAGACAGCAGCTCTGCTCTGCTGATCTCCAGCTGGACTTTATATCCTATTTATTATTAGATTTGTTCATATTCAGATTGTAATTTTATCTTTAAACAGATGTTTTATCTTATTTGAAACGCCAGCATCAGAGCTCACTCAGCAGCTTTAAGTCAGAGTAAAGCTGTGTGGCTCCTGTCCCAAAACGTTCTCCAGCTCAGTGAAAACTAAACGAAATCCTTCCTTTAGGTCCTCCGGTTTTATCTGTATCGTGGCTCCCTGTCTTCATGTCAAAGTCCCTGCCTGAAGATCTGATCTGTTTCTGTAAAAGGGGGACCGGACAGAAGCCAGCTGGGAACCAGAGCAGTGATGTGGTTCTGTTGAGGAACAAAACCAGGTGTCTGTATGTTTTTAATGTGAGCAGGACAAACTCACAGCAGAGAATCCCGGTCGAGTCTTGGACACTTTACTGGAGGTCTGAGGGTCTCTGGAGGTTTTGGACATCTTGCTCTTGTCTCTGCTCCTCCTGCGGTGTTTGGTCAACTTCTTCTTCAGGTTCTTCAGACTGTGAGCAATCGCAGGGCTGCAGAGCTGGAGGAGGAGAAGGAGGAGGAAGAGGCAAGACATCACATTCACACTTTTAGCTCTTACATTGAAGGTTTCAACCTTTACAACTGTACACTGCTTCAATATGACACCACACAATGAGGACGCATTCGCTGCTTTGATTTCAGAGTAAAAGTCATGAGAAGTGTCACTGCGTGTGGAAGTGGAGCTGGTGTTTTATATTTGAGGACAGGATATTTAAGTTTTATAACAGCAGAGTACAGTCTCCAACCACTTCTAGACAATGAGCTTGTTACTTTAAGAGAGTGTTGCATTATGGGTGGGTTGTAGCCGTACGGTGCAGACATTCATTTCTATGTGGAACAGGTGAAAGTTCAGACAGAGTTCACAGGAAGTGCTGATTGGCTGCAGTGAGTGATGGACAGTAACATTCTGATAAGCTGTATAATGGAGCCTTTTCAGACACTTTTCAGACTGACTCGTCAAAGCAGGGAAAACACAGGTTCCATTCCATTTAGGTGAGCCAGTCCCAGGGCTCTGATGTTGTGCATGGTCACTCACAGGCATGGCTTACTGGGACACTTAATGGAATGGAGCCATTGTTAATGTTATTATTTACACCCATGATTGTCCTGCTTTGACAAGTCAAAATGTCTGAACGCCCCACGCTCATTTGATTCTCTGAACGCCCCACGCTTGTTTGAGTTCCTGAACGCCTCATTACTGTCAGGTGGGCCGTTATCAGGTCAGGTGTCAGGTGATCTGACTCGAGCAGCAGCTGAACTTACACACATGAATCCTCTGAGCTCCGTGATGAGTTTGTACTGAGACATACAGACGAGACAGTCTGGAGGAGAGACGGGTCCCAGCTGACCTGAGGAGAGACAGACCAACACACACACACACACACGTGTTAAAACCTGTGATGTGAGTTCACACAGTATTTAAGGTGAACAGAAACATGCAGGAACCTTTGCGTAGCAGTTTGTGAGGAGCTGCAGGACTGCTGCTGCTGGGGGGTGTAGTCTGCAGTGAGGTGAGGGGCAGGGGGGGGGCTGTGGGTGGGACACAGGCAGAGGGTGGGGTCTTCAGCCGTGTCAGAGGGGGGCTGGATTTGAAGTTCGCACTGCTGTTGCTCAAAACCCTCTGAGCTGCTTCACCAGAGACCACACCTGCACGGCAGAGACTACGAGGTCAGAAAACTGTCATCTTCTTTCAACTCCATCAAACAGGTGGTGGTGTTTACCTGTGATGATGGGGGTGGGGTCAGCCTCAGGTCCAGCAGCAGCAGTAGCAGCAGGAGGGGGGGGTGGAGCAGTGGAGGAGGTGGGGTTGATGAGAGGAGGTCCAGTCAGAGTGACGGGGATCTGGACTGTGTTGAAACCACTGGCTGAACCTCCAGGATGAGCGCGCAGCTTCAGCTGAACACCGCCACCTGCAGGAGGAACATGGAAGTCATTTACTCACATGGTTCCATCAGACAGACTTATTCCAGAGCTTTTGACCATATCAAACAGTCTTCATCAGCAGATTGGTTTTGTCAAACATCAACGAGAATTCATTCAAATGTTCAGAACAATAGAAACATCTAAACAAACAACAAACTGCTGATGAAGATCATGTGATTTGATTGAAAGCTGCTACAACATGGTCCAGCGTGGACAATAACATGTGACACTGGGGGTGTTTTTAAACCTGTGCTGTTTAGTCTGGTTGAATCAGACTCTGAACACAGCAGGTCTGAAAACACTGAGACCGGAGGAAGACTCAGAGCTTCTTATACAGGAACTTTCTTTATAACAGATATCTGTGATCAGACTGGCTTTAAAAGAACTGTACTGACCTCCAGGCAGCAGGGAGACGAGCCAACCGTTCACCTTGAAGCCCAGAGGAGCACCTGAAGACTGAACACACACACACACACACACACACACACACACACAAAATAAACAAAGACAGTGTGAGTTTTATCCAGTCAGAACATAAAGGGAACACCTGACACCTTCAGATCAGTGCCGTCAGGAGCATCCTGTTACCTTCAGTGTGTTGTTGGGTGTGGGGGGGCTGCAGCTGCCGATTGGTTGAACTGGGATGGGAATGATCCTGGCTGGTGGGGGGTCTGTTCCCTCCTCCCTCGGCCTGACAGCAGCCTCCAGAGCTGCAGAGAGAGAGAGAGGAGAAACTGTGATCTCTGCTTTACTTCCCATCTGATCAGATACTCCCTGATTTAAATGATACTGTTGGTCTGATACAGCTGGTTGTGTTCAGACATTAAACAGATCTCAGATGTTTGACGAACACCTGATCCAGCAGGTTTGTTTGAACTCTTCACCTTCATCACATCCCTCCTCTTCTTCTTCTTCTTTGTCTCTCTCTGGTGACTGAGGCCAAACCTTCTGCTCCTCTTCTTCACACTCCATCAGCAGGTCAGCACCGCCGCCTGCTGTGCTCTCCACCTCCACCTCCTCCATCACCTGCAGAGAGGACACACCTGTCAGGCAAACCCTCAGGGGTGAATGCTGTATGTCATCACTGTTATACTGTTTAACTATCAGTGATGGATTTAACATATGAAAAGATTTGTTCTTTAGAGTTGTCAGCTAAACTTTAAAGTCTGTTTTGACATTTGTATGATGGATCATGCGATCATGTTTCTGTGCTCATCTCAAATGTCAGCAAAGATAAAAGATCGTCATGATGCTGTGAATACATTCAGTCAGATTCCTGGTTTGTGCACGAAAGCTTCTTAACTTCACAGACTCAGATGAAAACTGTCACCAGTTTTTGTTTTTTCAACGCATTTTATCAACTGTGAATAATTTGTTCCGTCTGTTGGCCAAATTAAAAAATGGACTCCTGGTTAAAGCCAGACTGATATATCGGCCGATATTAGCTTACTGGGGATAAATCTGTGGTTTATATACCAGCTGAGAAGTAACTAGAATAGTCTGTTCTCCTGCTTCTGATACCTCAGCTTACAGTATCTGCTAATACACAGTACTGATCTGATACCAGAACTCATTAGAATTATTTCAAGTGAGGTAACACCAAAAACTGAACGAATGAATGTAACTGAAACACTGAACTTCATAATGACATTAACATCCATCCATCATCTATACCGCTTATCCTCAGAGGGTTGCGGGGGGGGGGGGGGATCCCAGCTGACATTGGGCGAGAGGCGGGGTACACCCTGGACTGGTCGCCAGTCAATCACAGGTAATGACATTAACAAGCATACTGTATTTCACATGGATCAGTCATGTCACAGCTGACACATGATCAATAAGGTCAGCATTGGTGCAGGTAACACAGAGGCTGGTGGTAAATATCTACTTACTGCACATGAAAATAATGAGTCATTTTCCTCAGAGCTGTAAATACTGTAGCTTCTCGCTTTTGTTTGCATTAACATTGTCATATATGGCAATACATTATTATTTTTATTAACAGACAACATATATAACTATCATTAATAAATATAAAGCTAAAAAAGAGTTCATTCGTCCCTTTCCGTGAAAGGTTTGAAAGTGTAAATGCTACATTCTGACCATCTGAAAACTGTAGACACACATATACATTACAACAGTATGTTCTATTAAATGTTATCCAAATAAATCATAATATACAAACACCTTTAACATGATTTCATTAATAAATGTGTCATTAGTCTGCATGAACATCCTGATGACTGTTAGCTCAAAGTTAGCTCTGTTATTTGGACTGTGATGGGAAATCAGCTAGCTTTCCATTTTCACTTTCACAAAAATAAGATTTAAATAACACAGTAGCTAATAACTACTGTGGTCTAAAGTTGTTCTCACTGGGTTAATTGACCAAGAACGTAACAAGAAGCAACATGGCTTTGAAAGATTTAGCTCAGCCAGTTAGCAAGCTAAGCTAGCAAGCTAATGAATCATTCAAAGCTAATTAAAACACTTTATGTAAACAGTGTAGCTACAGATCATGCTAAATGTATAGGATTACTGACTTTACACTTACTTTCTGTCTACTTATCTAAACTTGAGCTGTTATAAACACACTGGGAGTCTTGTGTTTTACTGCAGTAATGTTGAGCTCTGGCTGCTGTCTGCTGCTCGCACCAGCTCGCCCCCCTGACCCCCTCCTCAGCCACATTAACATTAAGCTACCAATGCTAACAAGCTAACAACTAGCCTAGCAGCTACTCAGAGACTTTATTAACTCTGCACGATATCCGCTTAAAAGAGTGAAGCAGGCGTTCGCTTACCTTATCCGGACCTTTTATATGTCAAATAAATACTTTTTCCGTAAAAATTCCACTTTTAAACTGTGTGTTTTCCAAGAATAAGCATTGAATCAGTGATCTTCATAGTCTGGGTACTGCTAGCAGTTGGCACCGAGCACACTGTTTGGGGTTGCCTGGTGTGGAAGGCACTACTGTATCCCTACGCCACTTCCCCTCCTCCTGCTGTTACTGTGAGTGGTTACGGTGCCGAATGACGGCGGAGTGATATCTGCCGGGAGGCACAGCAAGGGCATTCATATCGTTTTAAAAACACTTAAACCACAATTTACTCATTTAATCCTTTGACAATTACTCGTGGGCGTAAAATACACGTTCAATACGACTCAATTTTATTTAAAACGCCCAATGCTCAGTGTAATGGTTCACCTAACCGCTAACAGTGATTAGCATGCTAACGTTTCACAACCTTAAACTTGTTCCAGCATGCTATACACTGTTAAACATTGTATGCCAAGCAAAGCACGACTGATCTTCGCTCTGTGTAATTGAAACATATTCATGATAGCTAAAGCAATTTGACCACTCAGTCAAAGAGAAAGTAAACGGTAACACATTTGAGTTTTAAGCAGCTAACGTGATCATTTTGCTGTCTGCAGGCTGCGAGCAGTCGGACAACGGCTAATGTTAGCAGACTGGCAGATTCCTACCGCAAGTGGAGTATAACATAAAGTTAAGATCATCTCATTACTAGAATAAAGTTAATGTCAACATGCAGCCACAATAATGCTAACGTCCTATCTGATGTATCCACGTTACTCGTTTTGCAATGTTATTTCTGAAAATATCAGTCTGTGAGTTAAATGTAATGATAAGCTAGCAGACCCCTACAGACTGAGGTTAGCTGCCTTTGGCTAGCTTTGTGTTAACCATAACCATGAAACAGCTAGCATACTTAATCTAGAAATTGTGCCCCAAGTGAAAGACCATGATAAAATTTGCATTATAACGTCAATAATTATTAACACAGCGCTATTATGTTGACGAGATGTTTGTTAATTGGAGCTTGTCGGTCGTGTTTATCTAAAAATATAATATTATGTAGTTAGCATTAAATAATTGGTGCTTGCTAGCTAGCGTTCTCCTAAACTTCCTTGCCAAGCAACAACTCGCTAAAACTGCCAGACAGCAAGTCATTTCCTGTTTAAATTACATTGAAAGCGAACTTTTCTCTAGCAAATGCTAGCTTAGCTAATATTCTACAGTTAAAGTTTAATTATTGTTAAATCTGAATCAATACTGTAGAGATACACCGAGTATAGATGTGATGTGCAACAATTTTTATAAATAAATAAATTCATGGTAAATTTCCAACCTTTCAAGAACATGCTGTATGATAAAACCAAAGTTAGCTGGTGAGCTAGCATTGCTGCCAGTTTTGCAATTCAAACAGCTACAACAACCTTATTACCCTAACACAGAATGCTTTCTAACATTACCTGGACAGGTAATTTTATGTAGCTGATATTAGACAGAAATTTGCATACTTAATACATAATTTGAAAACAAAACATGGATGTTCCATCTCCGTCTAATTTTACATTTATGTATGTAAATAAATGCATTCCATAGAGCTATAATAATATGTCTTAATGATAACCCAGACAAAAATACTTTGACAACTTAGACAACAGCAATATGTGCATGAACTGGAGGCAGATTCATTCCCTCTTCATCCGTCTCTCCAAATGTCTTTGTCTTTACACTGTGGATATGTAAGAAACAAACACATGATCTTTGGAATATATGTTCAAATTATGTAATAGATTTACATACGTTGTCATGTATTATGTCTACATTCAAGTTTTTTTGCACATAATATAGCATTTTGTGAGTGGAGGCTAAAGCCCAGCTCCGTTTAATCCATATAAATGAATATTGGTACCAAAGTTTTCCCTTGACCTCATTTTCATTAAATGTTTATTTACATGCAGTATATTTATTTCCATCCACGCAATGTGTAAAATATATATAATATATTATATATCTTTTATTTGATATCTATATATATATATATCTCTATATATATATATATATATATATATATATATATATATATATATATGAATGAATATAATAAAGAAATGTATTTTCATTTGACAGCTATGATTACTAGTTAACTAATACATTTTTAGTAATTAGTACAGCTTATAAAATAAAATAAACATTGTAGGTTAAACTACCAAACAGTATGTAAAGTTCAGAATCAGCTCCACCTCAAACAGCTACAACATTTAAAATGCTGTTTATTCGTCAATGCATCAATAACAATAATAGTAATAATAATAATATTACAACACTGTCAGGAACCATTCTACTGCATAAAGAGTACTGTTGCTTTGTATACTCGGGTATATTTTGAAGATAATCCTTCCAAAAAACTAACGAACAAAAACCTGAACAACGTATTGACGCAGGCGCTGTGCGTGTCACGTAATGACGTCGCCGACCCGGAAGTAAGCTTGCAGCAGTGTTGTCGCAGCAGCTCAGCTGATATTTCTCCCAAAGCATCAGAAACCTTCCCAGCAGACTGTAACAGACCCTCCACAGCCGCCGCCGCCGCCGCCGCCGCCGCTGCTGCTGTTGTTGTTGTTGTTGTTGTTTTCTCTGCGTCGCCATTATGAACGTGACGCTCGCGGTGAAGCAGTACATCTCCAAGATGATCGAGAACAGCGGGCCCGGGATGAAGGTGCTGCTCATGGACAGAGAGACGGTGAGACTGACGGGTACTGTCTGATAGTTACTGACTGTTAGTTACTGTCCATAATGTCCGCAATATAACGTCCCTTCAAACTCAACTCCTGCTCGCGAAAAAGGCGAGGTGCAGTGATGACGTTAATTGAATAAATATTGATCCTACATGTTACTGATGTCAAAGATGGTAAATGTTTGGACTGATTACAGAACAGCTGTTACTGACGCATTGGTTCTTCTTAAAAAGGACCTGATGTTCTCACTTGTTGTTTGGGGGCCTTTAGCTCACAGTATTAAAGCTGTTTGATAAAATATCTGAGCAATGATCATAAATTCTCCAACACCCTCTGCCTGAGAGGTGAATATCATATCAGCTGACTGATAAAGATGTTTAATTCTATGATGTCTGAAACCTTTTAATCCTCACCGCTCAGACTCTGCTGCTGGCAGACAACAGGCAGGGCAGCAGGTTGCCAGATCATCAGGTCAGATTCCCCCACATCATCATAACAGCCCACTTTAAGCAGAAAACACAAACATGGCAGAGATCTCACTGCTAACACCGGATCATTACAGATGATTAAGATTATTGGTGGGGACATGTGTCTGCTGTCCTCACTGTTGGATCAGATCAAAGATGGCTGCAGGTATCACGAACTGCTGACTCAGTGTTATCTCTGACCTCATGGCTCCACACAGAGACCTTTACTGCTTTTACATTTGGAACGGACCTGTGTGTGTGTGTGTGTGTGTGTGTGTGTGTGTGTGTGTGTGTGTGTGTGTGTGTGTGTGTTCAGACCAGTATAGTGAGCGTGGTGTACACTCAGTCAGAGATCCTGCAGAAGGAGGTTTACCTGTTTGAACGCATCGACTCTCAGAACAGAGACAACATGAAACACCTGAAGGCCATCTGCTTCCTCAGACCCACCAAGGTACCAAACCTGCTGACTGACTTATTTATTCTTCATAATAATGATAATTATAATAGTAGCTAAGTGTTTGTTTGTCTGCTTTCTGCAGGAGAACGTGGAACATCTGATCCAGGAGCTGAGGAGGCCAAAGTACAGCGTCTACTTCATCTGTAAGAGACTTGAACATTCACAGCAGGACTGGGTCAAACCTGATGGTAGATCATGTAAACCAGAGGGTGGGGGGGGGTGAGGCAAAGATACTGTGTGAGGTGAAAGGGACAGGTGTAAGCAGGTGTTGTAGTAAAAACAACAGGAAGTTAGTTACTGTAGTTGCTGATCCATCCACATGAGCTTTTATTATATTCAGTGTTAAATCATCTGACTGCAGTGTGTGTGTGTGTGTGTGTGTGTGTGTGTTTCAGACTTCAGTAATGTGATCAGTAAGAGTGAGATCAAAGCTCTGGCTGAGGCGGATGAACAGGAAGTGGTGGCTGAAGTCCAGGTGAGTCTCGGATGTTAACTGTCTGAAACAGGGTCCAGTACAGAACCAGACCTGAGGAAACTCACTGTGATGGAGGGAAACAACACAAACAACAGATGCTGATCAATCAATCAGTCAATTGATTTAGTTTAGTAAGTCGGTACAAGATGAATTTAATTTTAATTACTATCGATCCTGTTTAGACACCACAAAGCTTTTCTGCTTTTCTCTTGTTTCACTTCTTTGTAAAATCACTCTGGTTATTTAACACATGTTCCAGATGTTGACCTGTGTGTGTGTGCGTGTGCCTGCAGGAGTTTTATGGAGATTTCATCGCTGTGAATCCTCACGTGTTTTCCCTCAACCTGCAGGGAGTGGCCCGGGTGAGAAACTGTGTGTCTCAGATGGAGGTGAAGGTTAATGAGTGCTGCTTTAGGAAGTGATGAAGAAGAACACCCTCTGTGGTCTGACCCCACTGCCTTAAACTGAATGTATTTATCACAGTTCTGGCACCAGGGAGAAGAATCTGTTTATAGAGGTTTTATGGATCTTCTCAGCCTTCATGTCTTCTTCTCTAAACACTAAAATCCAATCAGAACCAGTTTCCAGCAGCAGAAACTGAGACGCCCCGATGTCTGATCTGTCTCCCTGGACCTCAGACCTGAACAGAGTTTATACATTTCAGTAATCTTCTACCACAGTCAGCGGTGAGGAAGTACTCACTACTAAGTACTTAAGTAATACTCGTAGCCATAGCAGCAGTAAGTGACTACAGTACTTAATACGTACTTAAGTAGTACTGTTAAGTACTTTGTGCTTAGTACACAGGTACTCAGTGTGAATCCAGCCTGTAACTCATGTTCATACTGAGAGAGTTCAGTCTGCTGTCAGCGCCCCCTGCAGGCTGCACAGTTCATCACAGCAGCAATCTGAACAAACTGCATCCCGATGGGTTGTCTGCTCTGACAGGCGATAAACAGGTACAGTTTGTCCTGAGGGTGGCGCTAGAGGAAACATCATGGTGTCATTCAATGTAAAGGTTCATGCTGTAGAGGAGCGATGATGTGAGGCCCGGCCTGCATGTTGTGTATCTCATTACCATTTATAATGTGTTTCTGTGTGTTTATATAATATGTATATATATATATATGTGTGTGTGTGTGTGTGTGTGTGTGTGTCAGGGCCGGAGCTGGGAGTCCTCCATGCTGTCTCGGTGTACTCAGGGTTTGACCTCTGTCTTGCTCGCTCTGAAGAAATGTCCAATGATCCGCTACCAGCTGTCCTCTGACATGTCCAAACGCCTCGCCGAGAGTGTCAAGGTTTCCATGGCAACACACTCTCATCATACATGACTTCACTACACTAACGTTAACCGCTAATGTGCTAACCTCGTTCTCCGTCCGTCAGCAAATCATCACGAAGGAGTACGAGCTGTTTGACTTCAGGAAGACTGAAGTTCCTCCTCTGCTGCTGATCCTCGACCGCAGTGACGACGCCATCACTCCTCTGCTCAACCAGGTGACCAATCACAGCGCTCCACACCATGACATCACCGGGCTTTAACCACATAATGACTTTCCTCTTGCTGTTAATTCAGCAGACGGTTTCTTCTTCTGCTTCTTGGTTGATGTAAATTGTTGTTGGATTTCTGAGACACTCGTACGAACTTACTAATAGGAATATATAGTAATATATAAGATATAATAAACAGGAAGTGTCTCCTCGCTTTATGTTTTATCTCCTAATCAACCGGATCTCATTATTATGAGATAAAGCCTTCCAGGTTTGTTCTTTGGTAAATGTAACGTGCTTCTGTTCATACATCAGAACCAGAACCAGCTTTACTGTCCAGTAGGTTTTCACATACAAGGGAGTGTGTACAAGTCAAGAATCATCAATACAAAATAAAATAAAAAAATATGTGAAATGTTTTTAAAATGTAACCTTAATTCACGCAGCCGATACATGAAGTTTTAACAGTCAGCGTCAGCACACAGGCCTCACACAGACTCTGTCTACCTGCAGTGGACGTACCAGGCCATGGTCCACGAGCTGCTGGGTCTGAACAACAACAGGATCGACCTCTCCAGAGTGCCGGGGATCAGTAAAGACCTGCGGGAGGTGGTTCTGTCTGCGGAGAACGACGAGTTCTACGCTAACGTGAGTCTGAAGACGACGATGACAGACTCAGTCCTGATCAGGAACGTCTAATCAATCACTTTGACCTTCATGCACTGAGACAAACACAGGTCTGGTTTCAAATGAATTCAGCGGCTCAGAATCACCCTAAAGAGTCGCTGTGAGAGTTAAGCTGAGACTAAAACCCTTTGACTGAGACTAAATCCCTCCAACTGAGACTAAATCCTAGACCTCCAGCAGGAGAAAGATGACTGACAGCAGAGAGACGAGTCTCAGCTGCAGAGTACAAATTATGATGACGTGTTGTAGTTTCAGTAGTTTTTAGCTGTCGAGGGTCATGTAAACACACAGATATGATGACAGAGTTCAGATTTACAGAAACAGCTCTGAGACTGTGAGGAAACGTCTGCAGCCTGGAGTTCAGAAATACAATCTCAATGCAAAGTTATTATTATTATTATTATTATTAGCAGTACCATTTTCTCTTTGACTAATAAATGTGTGTGTGTGTGTGTGTTAGAACCTGTACCTGAACTTCGGGGAAATCGGCACCAACATTAAAAACCTGATGGAAGATTTCCAGAAGAAAAGACCCAAAGGACAACAGAAGCTGGAGTCCATCACTGACATGAAGGTCAGACAGACAGACAGGCAGAGAGACAGACAGACAGACAGACAGACAGAACACTGACAGAGAGACAGACAGCTGACAGACAGACAGACAGACAGAGATTCAGACAGACAGACCGAGAGACAGGCAGCTGAAAGACAGAGAGACAGAGAGACAGCTGACAGACGAAGAGACAGACAGCTGACAGACAGACAGAGAGACAGGCAGCTGACAGACAGAGAGACAGACAGAGAGACAGCTGACAGAGAGACAGACAGAGAGACAGCTGACAGACAGAGAGACAGCTGACAGAGAGACAGACAGCTGACAGAGAGACAGACAGACAGCTGACAGACAGAGAGACAGCTGACAGAGAGACAGACAGACAGAGAGACAGACCTTTTCCCTCCTTTTTGTGTCCTCAGATTATATCACCTCTCTCCTGTCTGTCTGTCTGTCTGTTTCCTGTCTGTCTGTCTGCAGGCGTTTGTAGATAACTACCCTCAGTTTAAGAAGATGTCGGGCACCGTGTCCAAACATGTGACGGTGGTGGGGGAGCTGTCTCGGTTGGTGTCGGAGCGTCAGCTGATGGAGGTGTCAGAGGTGGAGCAGGAGCTGGCCTGTCAGAACGACCACTCCAATGCTCAGCAGGTAACATCCACACTGTCACACTGCACCGCCCCCTGCAGGCAGAGAGCAGTGTCTCTCTGTGTTTCCTGTCTCACCCTCTCTCTGTTGTGTTTCCTGTCTCACCCTCTCTCTGTTGTGTTTCCTGTCTCACCCTCTCTCTCTCTGTGTGTTTCCTGTCTCACCCTCTCTCTCTGTGTTTCCTGTCTCACCCTCTCTCTGTTGTGTTTCCTGTCTCACCCTCTCTCTATTGTATTTCCTGTCTCACCCTCTCTCTGTGTGTTTCCTGTCTCACCCTCTCTCTGTTTCCTGTCTCAGAGCGTCCGGCGGCTGCTGCAGAATCCTCGTCTGTCCGAGTTGGACGCCGTCCGTCTCGTCATGCTCTACGCTCTGAGATACGAGCGCCACAGCAGCAGCATCCTCCCGGCTCTGATGGACGAGCTGAGCAGGAGGGGGGTGTCCGAGCGCCACCGCAGGGTAATGATGTCATCACAAACACTCAGCTCTGATTGGAGACTGAAAGCCACTTTGTTTATCTTCATGTCCAGTTAAGCTAAAGACAGGGACACGCATCAGGACAGATGTTCCTAGCAGGTCTGTCTGCAGTGTCTTCAGTCTGCCAGCAGCTTCACCTGAACACATCAGACACCTTCACTGACCAATCAGAGCCAGAGCACATGATTATGTATTGGAATATGATTAAATAATATAATGTATTGTTAGTTATGAGTGTGGGTGCTTCTATCTTTATGAGGATGTTTGTTCCTCACAGAGCTGTTGGAGGGTTCAGACCTGCTCTCAGGGTCAAAGTTCACCGAATGATGAGTCATTGATTTAAGTGTGTGTGTGTGTGTGTGTGTGTGT
>VMKM01004492.1:0-16089 GCA_008360985.2 Macquaria ambigua | reverse complement strand
AAAATTGGACTGGTCAACATACTGGTCAACCAATCAGCCAAAGCAGGGTTAGATAGATTGAACTAGTTGGTGCATCTACTTTACTATCATTGTTATTTCCAGTCTCTGCAGTTTAGGTTAACGGTCTCTAAATTGAACACATTACTAGTTTAGCCTCTTCATCATCTTCCTTAACCTATTTTCTTCACTCAAATCATCATGATTAACATGATGGTAAATAATAATGCACATAAACATACCTGCTTGGAGACTTTTGGTTCTTCCTCGATGTATTTCTGCTCAGCAGGGACGACAGTCTTCAAAGCAGCTTTAACCTGAAGAGGAAAATACGTGACCAAGGCATTACAGCTGTCAGCTGCTCAGGAGAGAAGAAGATGAATTCAGATCCTTTACTGAAGGAAAAGTAGCAAAACCACAGCGTAAAAATACTTTCTTAATCTTAGTTAAGTAAAAGTATTAACAACATAATATACTTAAAGTATCTTTAGTAGAAATACTCGTTCTGCAGTAAAATGTCTCCTGTGACTGATATCTGATTCTATCTGGCATTATTAGATTGTTAATACTGAAGCATCAATGTTAGAGCAGCATTTTACTGTTGTAGCTGCTCGAAGTGGAGCTAGTTTTAACTGCTTTATATACAGTTAGCTAGTTTTAACTGCTTTATATACAGTTAGCTTGTTTTAACTGCTTTATATACAGTTAGCTTGTTTTAACTGCTTTATATAGTTAGCTAGTTTTAACTACTTTATATACAGTTAGCTTGTTTTAACTGCTTTATATACAGTTAGCTTGTTTTAACTGCTTTATATAGTTAGCTAGTTTTAACTACTTTATATACAGTTAGCTTGTTTTAACTGCTTTATATACAGTTAGCTTGTTTTAACTGCTTTATATAGTTAGCTAGTTTTAACTACTTTATATACAGTTAGCTTGTTTTAACTGCTTTATATACAGTTAGCTTGTTTTAACTGCTTTATATAGTTAGCTAGTTTTAACTACTTTATATACAGTTAGCTTGTTTTAACTGCTTTATATACAGTTAGCTTGTTTTAACTGCTTTATATAGTTAGCTAGTTTTAACTACTTTATATACAGTTAGCTTGTTTTAACTGCTTTATATACAGTTAGCTTGTTTTAACTGCTTTATATAGTTAGCTAGTTTTAACTACTTTATATACAGTTAGCTTGTTTTAACTGCTTTATATAGTTAGCTAGTTTTAACTACTTTATATACAGTTAGCTAGTTTAACTACTTTATATACAGTTTTAACTACTTTATATACAGTTAGCTAGTTTGAACTACTTTATATACAGTTAGCTAGTTTAGTCCAGTGGTTCCCAGTCTAGGGGTCGGGCCCCTCCAAAGGGTCACCAGATAAATCTGAGAGGCTGTGAGATGATTAATGGGAGATAAAAGAAGAGAAAACAAAGTTCTGATACACAAATCTGTTTTCAGTTTTTTGACATTTCTCTGATCTTCATTTTATGAAATATTGAAAAATGTCTCTTTGGTTGAACTACAACTCAAAGACATGAAACTTGACAAGGAGCCTCAAGACAGATTAGACAGACTAACTAGACACTGTTTTTTATAAGAGGCCACAAGCCAAAAAGGTTGGGAACCACACACACACACACACAGTGACACTCACAGTGTTGTAGATGACATCAAGCTCCAGGTAGATGACTCCTTTGGTCGTGCCCGTCAGCTCCTTATTTTTCAACATGTAACCCTTCTGCTCCCCGTTACGGATCTGACAGAAATAAAAACATCACAAAGTGTTAAGTGCAGGTAATGTGATGTGAAATAAGGAAAAACATCCCTACTGCTGGTCCTACCAATGTCTCCTGTTGAGTCTTTAAAAAAGTTTAAATTTGTGTTTTTTTACAACTTGTTTTTGACTATATACAATAGTACATCACTGATTTAATACTCATGTTTCCCCAGTCTACGTATGATCTTTAAAACCAGTATTAGGATATTTTAATACACCTTACATTTGTATTTTATGTATTTATTTATTTTCCCCGTCACTTGTTACACTCACACGTAATAATGGGATGGCCACTTTTCCCAGGAAGTCCGCACTCATGGATCTGTCCTCGTCAAACACCGTCACCTCCAACACTGAGTGAATGTCTTTCACATTACTAAAAAAGAGAAAGAGAGAAACAAGGAGGAGAGGAATAATGGAGTTAGACTAATGTGCCTATATACGGAGCCATACTGGAGTTTAATTAGATCGGATTACAGCCAATGAGAGATATTCACTGCTTAAATTACACCGCTGCACCATAAAAACTATAATTATAATTTCTTTGCACACCAAGTTTGTTCTTTCATTGTTCATTTGTGATTTTTGTAAATCCATCTGTCATTTAAGGTAGTAGTGTACACCAGAGATCCCAAACATTTTTATAGGATGGTGAATCGTCTGGCCTTAAAAAAATACTAACTAAGAAAAAGCTGAAGGAGATGAAGAAACAGAAACAGATAAACGTGGACTGATCATCACTCACAAGGTGAAGGCTTTGTTCCACTCTGGATTGAGGTTCTTGTAAACAGTATGCGTCTGTAGTCTGTCGTTATTCAGCTCCAACACACAGAACGGATCACTCTTACCTGGGAAAAGATCTTAATATTACCTTCACAATAGTATAAAGTACAGTACAGGAGTATAAAGTACATTACAGGAGTATAAAGTACAATACAGGATGTATGATAGAAACATTAGGTTTTTTTTTTTTTACCGGTTACGTCTGCAGCCATGAGTCCTTCTGCTCTCATCACCTTCACCTGCACGATGCCAACATCTTTGAAGTTAGAGAACGACTTCGACACACTCTGCAGAAGGAAGGAGGCACAAACACAGAAAGTTTTGGGTTTTATTCACCAAATCCACCTGGTTTTATGTTGCCTCCCTTTCCCCTAGAGAGCTGGGTCGTAATTATTTGTCTTATCTGTTGGACATCATCAGCAGCATTAAGAGCAGTAGCAGCGCTTACGTATCGTTCGAGTATCTCCCTGCGCTCCTGCGGGTCGTCCAGTGGAGTGACGGACAGGTCTGCGATGGAGACGTGAGCCGAGGCGGTCAGCGTGACCAGCAGCACTACGAACCCCTGGGACTCCTCCAGCGGCAGCTCCAGGTGATGAGTTTGCTCCTTAGCCAGAGTGGAGAGGTCCAACTGGCAGCTGGACGACCAACACACACATTCAGCTCATCAACTACATGTGTGCAGCGCAAGTACTGTACTTAAGTACACATTTGAGGTACTTTACTCGAGTATTTTCTTCACATGCCACTTCATACTTAAATAAATATCGTATTGTACTTTTACAGTTGCCAGTTTATTAGGAACACCTAGCTAGAACTAATGCAGTCTGATACAACAGTCCTGCAGTAAATCATGAAAGTTATAACGTTCAGTTTGTGTTGAAGGTGTTGATTCAACTTTATCGTTATTTTTGCTGTAGGTGCAGTGCTGTTAAATTATACAGAATTATATTATATGTTATATATATGTTTCTATTATTTTGTCAACCACATTTATATCAACAAGAGTAGACTAAATATTAGAAAACACCTCTCAGTATAGCTCAATACAGTTCAACAGCAGCACAAACTACATCCTCCAAAAAGATAAAGATCATGCAGGTGAATCAACTCCTCTTTAAAACAGTTAACTTACAATCTGAATATTATAACCTTCATGATTTGTTGTAGGACTGTTATAGACAGTATGCATTAGTTTGAGTTAGGTGTACCTAATAAATTGAAACGGAAACGTCTGTGTGTGTAGCAAACTTCTGCTAATGATTTAATAAAAAGAAAAACGTAAGAAGAAGATTTGTGAGTGCTCGTCTTAAACCGCAGTAACAGCGCTCTGGTTTGGTAATCGTCATTATTAAGTTTAGTTTCTGTGAATAATCAATGCCGACACACTTCATGTTGGGTTTTTCTTTCATTTGTCCCCCACATGGACCACTTTTCCAACACTGCTTTCAGGTACATGCAACATAAACGTTCATCATAAAACACATGAAACAAACTGACCGTCCAATGAAGTCGTCCCTCCTGCCGGTGTCTCTGTCCCACACTGTGATCTCCAGCACTCCTCCGTTCTCTTCATACAGATGAAAGTCAAACTTCTCCCTCCACTGTGGACTCAGAGTCTTTGGCACAGTCTGCACACACACACACACACACACACACACACACACACGTGCGCGCGCACACACACACACACACCATCGTGTTTCCATCACTTCAGAGGACATTACATTGACTTACCCTAAACCTTAAATCAAGTCTTCACCCTAAAATTGTATGATTTACGTTAAGGGGAATTGAAGTTTTGTCCCCAAAAGGAAGGTGGGTCCCCACAATGTGAGTGTGTAAACACATTTATGTCCCCACAACATGCATAATATGTGTCCACACACACACACACACACACACACACACACACACACACACTCTTAATTTGAAGAAACACAAGCTACAAATAAATGATGATGTTATTATATCAATGAGACTTTATTGATCCCCAGAGGAAAATTCACGTTACCCAGCATTATATGAACTAATATCTATAAATAAATTAAAATGAGCTCCACCTTTACCAGCTGCAACATTAAAGTGATAAACACATTAATGCATCAGTAGTTATAATCCAATAATATAATATATTTTATTCTGCATGAGTACTTTCACTTTTGATACTTTAAGTATATTTTGATGCTAGTACCTTTGTACTTTTAAGTAAAATTTTAAATGCAGGAGTTTTACTTGTAACAGAGTATTTCTACACTGTCGTACTGCTACTTTTACTTAAGTAAAAGTTATTAATTTAATGTTTATTTGTATAGGAACAAGTATGTAGCATAAACCAATGCCACACACCACAGCATTTATAGCCAAAGCTAATCCGCAGTGCCCGTCCCTAAGTTCTGGGGGGTCAGCAGAGGTCAGCGTTAGAGTACCTTGCTCCTGTACTTCTGTTGTCCCAGTCTGAACTTGACGTACGGGTCACTCAGACCGTTGGGGTCCATGGGAGTCAGGTTCCGACCTTCGATTAGCGCGATGCTGGCGATCCCTCTCCAGAGCTGGGACTTCCGATGCAGCTCAGAGAGACGTACTGACTGCTGCTGCTGGTCCACACACACACACACACACAGATACACAGATACACACTCTTAATATTATGTGTCATATGTCAGGAAGAAGAAGGACAGCATGCAGGGCCCTGTTCTTCATATGTTAGCCTGATTTGAATGGTGCTGATTTCACTTGGTTTAAAGTGAATCTGTTGTCAGACTGTAGATGAATGACTCCTTTCTTTAGTTGTCATGTTGAGAAATTATGTTATTATGATTTTAGATGTTGGTTACTGAGACACCATCAAGATCTGTTGGTGTAATCAGAATTCAGTCGTCACATTCAAAATCTCTATATAATCTATACATGATAAGATGGTTGGGGTTGAACAAAAACAGCTAAATTCAAAGTTATCAGGTAAATGCTACAGTGTGTGTGTTCATGGTAATGAAGGAAGATGTCACAACAATGGAGCTCAAAGGAAGAAGATATATCAGGCTGTGAAACACACACAATACTTCATTGGTTTAATAAAGAACATCCCCAGACGTTTCCATGAAGATAACTTCATTTCAGATTAACAAATCAACCTTCTAACTGCGTTTGAAGAAGTTAGCTGGATCTGATTTTAGCCTGATAACATCACGTCAGCGGGTGGAAATGACAGCAGCAACAGCACACAGCAACAGTCAACATTTAAGGAGCTCGATGCACAACATGTTTTTGAACTCTGTGCCATGAAAACTCTTTGACACGAGACAAAAACTGTCTGATACCATAATGAGCAAACAAAGCGGTGATGAAAACAGGGACAGAAAGGTGATCAGCGTGAAGGCGTCAGGACAGTTGATGGAAAGCTGTGGCAGCAAACACACGACGATGATAATGATGATGATGATGATGATTTACCTTAATGGATCGTTTCCAGGACCTCCTGAGCAGCATGGTCTGAATATACATTAAAATACATTATTTCAACTGACTCCTGCAGGGTGGGAAAACACTAAGAGTTTAACTACAGGGCTGCAAACTAAAAAAAAACTGTCAAAATCTTCTTTCCTTGAATACAAAATGAAACATCAGGTGAGCCACTAGGGGGCGCTACAGGACAGGTTGATTTCTAAAACAAGTGATGAAAGGGAGGTGTCCAACCTCAATTAAGTTCCATGAATAAAGCATCTGAAAATAAATTATATTATTCATTATTACGGCCTCATTAGCTTTAATGACACTGTGATCTATCCGAGCTCTCTGTCTTCAGCGCCTGTTTCTCTGTTGTTGTTGTTGTTTGTTGACGTTCTTTCTTCTTCTCTCTTTCTCATCGTCGTTTATCTCTTCCTCTCTGACGGGAGCTGCAGCACAGACTAACACTTGGCCTATAATTTATTTATATACTGAATAAAACATGGACGAGCAGGCTGTGTTTAACATCTTAGTGCTGAGGATACATCTGGAAACCATACTCCAATACTAATCAAGGGTGTATGTATGAGTATATGTGTGATTACAATTGAAATAAGGACAAAACACAGCACACAGGCAACTGCATTAAAAACTGACACTAAAGTATGGAAGTTTATGAGCACCTAACACCTAACTGTGTAATTTAATGTTTTGTAAACAGTGCCACATTCATAAGAGCTGCTGAGGAGAAGATGAAGCCAAAACAACTGAAGCTAAAACCTTAAAGCTAACAACAACAACACCTACGGCTGAAAAACTAAAAGGATCACTGATGCCAGAGTGAGACTGCAGACTGTCTACTGCGACTGAGGTAAAGTAGGAAAGCTACGGGAAGTCACTACGAGCCTAATCACCACTACACTCACTTTATTCACATAAGGCTTCCATCGATACGCCTTAACCTGCCTCTGCTGCAGCAAACACAAACGCAGCGCAAAGACTCATTATTACTGAGTGAAAACAAAGCTAAAATCCTCACAGTGACATGACAGAGTGTGTGTTCTTATACAAGACAAAGATCCCACTGAGCTGCTGTCCTCTCTTAAGGTCAGTTCAGACCAAAGACTCGTGATGAAATGAGTTGAAACGAGAGTCCGCAACGCTCTGAAACCTGAACCCAGTTTACACCAACGCGACTAGACGAGACGGTGTATCGTTTCCATAACAACGACTCTGTACTTCCTGTTCTAACTGCCGGCTTTTCAGGTGTTTTCAGTAGCTGGATATAATTTGTAGCGTCTTAAAATATGAATGAGGATAGTGACGGTGAGTTACTTGCTACAGTTGCATTTCTAGTAATGATGAAACGGCGAAAACATAAAAAAACGAGAGCTGACTTCACTACGAGCTGATTGGCTCTTGAAACTGATGACGTGCCTTACGCTCTAAACATCAGCCAGCTCGAGTCGAGCTGAGACAGGCCAGATCACACCGCTGAAACTTTTCCTGCAACGCTCTAAAATGGTTTCGTCTCGTTGTGAATCTTTGGTCTGATCTGGGCTTTAACTGTAATTTTTAAATCCAGTAGTGCTGAAATGATTAGTGGATTAATAGATTAGTAAAGTGAACCTTTTCAGCTTGTGACATTATGTATACCAGTTGCACCAAGGACTCATTTTTACTTGTTTTGTTTGAATGATTTTTAAAGGACATGAAACACCTAAAAATATCCCCCATTTCACAAAGAAAAGAGCAAAGATATGAGGTGAGTCTGATCAAAATTAAGATCATTTAGTGAAGCAGAAATATGTTTTTTTATTTTGTGACGCCTCAAATTCTACATGCGATCATCCTTGTGGTGGTCCCAACCCCCAGGGTAGGAACCAGTGGAGTACGAGATCAATTGATTAGTGGATGGACAGAAAATTAATAGTTATTTAATAACTGATTAAGTCTTTTAATGTATCAAGCAAAGCTGATGAACATTTGCTGCTTACAGACTCTAAAAAGTGAGTATTTATTGCATCTCTCTCCTTGAGCTCTAAATTTTTACTATGTTTTTATAATTTAAGGATTAAGTGATTTAATAAATAATTAAAAACAAAAGAGAAATGAATCAGTTATCATTAGTTGCAGCCATAAAATCCAGCCTGCACTCATCAGTAAGTGTTTACTGCAATAACTCACTTTTCTTCAATGCAACATAATAGTTATATTTGTAGTATTTTGTAAAGAAACCAATTTAAACCTAACTGAGAGATGTAATCAGCAGCGTACGTACCGTCGAGTCTCGTCGCTCCTCTATGGGACTGTCTTTAGGTGTCAGGGTGACGGCCAGCTCCACGCTGCCCAGGTCCTGGTCGGGGTATTGGGGGTCC
This sequence comes from Macquaria ambigua, assembly GCA_008360985.2. Lineage (NCBI taxonomy): Eukaryota > Metazoa > Chordata > Actinopteri > Centrarchiformes > Percichthyidae > Macquaria > Macquaria ambigua. Next base: position 7,706 of record VMKM01004492.1, on the reverse strand, counting down.
TGCAGCACCAGAGTTACAGGTACCGTCCTGTAACACACAGGTAGGACAGGTGTAAAAGCCATTTGTGCTGCTCCAACCACGTTAAAGGTCACGTATCATGCCGGGGTTCGAAAACAAACCAGAACAACTGAGAGAACTTATGAGGAGATGAACACGAGGAGTTGTTTTTGTGCCTTAAACTGCACGAATCGCAAAAGTAAGTATCAAGGGGGTATCAAGTATTTTCAAGTCAAAAGGCTTGAGTCCAAGTGTGAGTCATCGGTGTTTTATATATATATATATATATATACATATATATATATATATGTATATATATAAAAATATATATATAATTGTGGTTCAAGTATGAGTATTTGCTGTGGCATCATGGACTGGCTACAGCAAAGTAACGGACCTAAAAAGAGTCGTTTTGTTTGTAAAAGGGAGGGACACTAAAGTGAAATGGTGACATCATTAGGCCGACATACCTCTGCTGCTCTAGAGACTCCAGGTAGAGGAACGCAGAACCCATGAAGTCGTCTTGAAGGGCAAAGTCGTAGTCAAACACCTGCAGAGGAGCAACAACAACATCTCTACTGACTCTTATGTTCACTCAAGATTCATATGAAAAGCTTTGTGCATGAATGTGTGTGTGTGTGTGTCTTTACCTTTACATACAAGGGTTCACTCAGACTATCTATTATTATGGTCGTTTTCTCATCCCACTCTGGGTTGAGGTTTTTGTGGATGGTTTTGCTTCTGAACACCTCTTTACCTCCCAGCTTCAACTTCACATAGGGATCACTGCTGCCTAAAAACACAGACAGAGTTGTCACAGATCCGTAAAAACAAGAACAGAAAAAGAGGAGACAGACAAGACATAACTCTACCTCCTCTGTCTCTGATGGCCAGATTGTGTCCTCTCTTCAGCTCGACCTCCAGCTTGTATATCCCTGAGCTGGGGACGGCTTGCTCAGAGGTGACCCCCGAGGAGCATGGAGCCCCCACACCCTGTCAGGAGAAATGGATGCATTCATTACAAACTGCACGACTCGAAATCACCGTACAAGCCACACTCTCAAAGTAAACTCACCAACATTTTTAAAAGAAATAAAAGCCGCTGTAAGCCGTCTCTGCTGTAGCGCAGCCTTCACTTCCTCAGTTGTATCTGCACACACGCTTGCACATCACTAACATTGACTGAAGTGTCTAATTCAGCTCAGTAACTTGTCCCAGCCGTGACCACTGACAGGAAATTACACGAGCGTAGCTTCCTCCCACCCGACCGAGTGTTGTTGAGCTGATATTTTTTTTCAGACGTACACAAAAACCACAGATGGATTACTGAACAGGCAGACCCAGGGGATCAGGGGGCCCCTGGGTCAGAGCCCCTGTTTGAAGTGACTGTTAACATTTCTTGTTGGAAAGTAAATCAACTACAAAGATACACAAAATCACCACAAAGAGATGCAAAATGATTGCAAAGAGACACAAAACAATTAAGAGACAACAGGAAGATTTGTTTTTCAGATATTGAATCATTCTCTGTGGGTTCGTCACTATAAGCAACACCTTTCACATTACACATAGTCAGATGATCCATTGTTAATATAAAAATAGTGATTATTGCAGCTTTACGTGTTTGTGGTGACATTGTTCTGTTGTGGTTCAAGAATGAAAAAAAGGTAAATCTGATGGATACAGTATTGTGCGTCCTCACCAAAGATTAGGGGAGCTACTAAACAGGAGCAAACATAACCGGCCACAGCAAAGTAACGGAACTAAAGTAGCATATTCCTCACTTTAAATAGTCCTAAAACAAACAAAATATTCAGGGAAAAGGGTGACAAGGCATCCAGTAGAGAGACTGAGACACAATCTGTTGCATGTACTTCCTCTGTGGATTCATTTACTGCCACCTTTTCTCCTCTGATCCTGCGTTTCCTTATTTTGTTGAAACTGAATCTTGGTGTTTTCATTTGAGCACAAAGCAGCAACTACAAGGAGATAAAACCAAACGCTCTGCACAGAGGACGGTCTGGCGATGCTAATTCTGAGGCCAGACAGTTGAGACAGACAGGATCTGACATGGCACATCAGTAATGACATGTTGAATAAAACACCAGTCTGAAGCTATCAGCCCTTATGTGCAGATAAAGATGTGTTGTTAGATCTTTTATTTCAGTTCTGAACAGGTGAGCTTGTTGCAGGTTTAGGTCTGCTGGATTATATCGATCATATGGCGTGGTTGCTCCGACAATGTGGGACGCCCCTCCTATAGACGTACGATCTGCGGTCTCTGTTGACGCCTTTAAAAAGCAGCTGAAGACTCATTTATTTAAACTGGCCTTTGTCTCGCCTCGTGCTGTACAGTGTTTGTAATTTTTCTGTGTTTTTAAGGTTTGTGTTTCTTTTTACTGTTTTTATAGCCGTATTTTTAACAATTGTAGTTTTGTGAAGCTCTTTGGCTGTGGCTCAGGCGGTAGAGCGGGTCATCTGTTGATTGTAGGGTTGGCGGTTCGATCCCCGGCTCCTCCTGTCCACGTGGTTGGTGTGTGAATGAGACTCTGGGAACCAGTAAGGTTGAAAAAGCGTTATGTAAGTGAAGTTCATTTACTTTGTGATCTTGCTCTGTGAAAGGTGCTATACTAAATAAACTTGACTTACTTTCTTACTTACAACACAGAAGATATCCGTCACAGGAGGACATCAGCTTCTGATTTTCAAATTATTTTGCTGAAAACGTTTCCATTTAAAATACTTATTTTGTCCATTACTGAGTTCTAACGCTGTATTAACGCTAAGAAATCAAAGGATCCTGTCATTCAGTTGTAACATAAAATGAAAATACTCAAGTAAAGTACAAGTACCTCAAAATTGTACAGAATAAATGTAGTTACTATATTTTTGTGTGAGATAAAACAAACTATAGTCATATAGTTTATCTTAATTTGTAGAAGCCGTGGTGACATAAACACCAGAGGAGAGTTTGGTTTCTTTCTCTTCCTTTGTTTTAACAAAAATCAGGTTTGGAAGCTGAATGTTAAGACTACATTAATTCTGACAAATCTTCTTGTAACTCAAGTTTTCTTTCATCAGTAGCAAATAAAACTCAAAATAATATTTCATCGAACACGTCAAGTTAAAATCAGAGTACGTGAATTTAAGTTGGTGGATGCTGCGTAAGAAACATGCGGTATCACCAAACTCAAAAGCATCATATCAGCTGCTGCTTCAGCACATTATGAAACACAGACTTGTTTCCTGAGGCTGAAATCAAGTGTGCCAAGTTCTGCTCTGGCATTTCACAAGCTGCGGAAATTCCTCCGGGCAGTAACCGAAAACACGGTGATAAAATAAGTGAGACCATCCTGTGCAGCATGAGGAGGCTGAGTGAGAGAGTCTGGCTGTGTGGAGGATGTAGTGTAGGACATTATCCAGTTCAGACACGATGATGTTAAATAAGGAGATAACCAACTGGCTGCTGGTATAAGAGGAGAGGATGAGTAGTTCCAGGTCGACTTTAACTGAAAACGCTGACATATTATCATCTTATAAAGCTGTTCTGGCGAATGTTAGTGAAAAATAACCTTTCTGTCTCTCTGTCGCTCCTCTCCAGCCACATTTCTAACTCCCCAGAACCCTTCGTTGCCATTTTCCTTCCATCCACCAGGTGGCCTCGGACTTTCCCTCCTTTCCCCATCACCTGACTGCCCCGCCCACCTCCTCACTCCACCTCCTGCAGAACTTAACCAGCCCTTTTCCACTCACTCCTTGCCAGTTTGTCCTAGTTGTATTGACTACGTTTACATGCACAAAATATTCTGTTTTTTGCCCTTTATTCCTAAAAAGACACTATTCCTACTGAGCTGTTTACAGGCTAATATTCCCGTTTCCATGCAGCCTTGTTGGACCGTGTGAACTCAGCCTCCCTCTTTCATTCGTTCCTTCTTGAAAAGGTCGGCGTTGTGATATTTGCTCATATCCAGAAACCTGTTGATCTCCAAGTCTTTCATCATGTTTAACAGCAGCTGTGTTTCTCCTTGTCTTTTCTTCTGTGCCTGCATCTCTACCCCAGCCCTGCAAACTGTTGGCTGGTTGGTTTGTGACCGGAAACAGGAAGAGGCCGTGAACGAGCTGCATACATGTCCACAGAACGCTGCTAAAACCTGAAGAATATCTGCAGATCACACGTGTTAATCTGAACATGCTACATTCAACATTATTAACAGAATAAAGCCTAATTTGGAATATCCAAACAGAATATGCTGTTTACATGACCCAAATCAAATTCAGAATATTGTCCTATTTGGAATAATAGTGGAAAATTAGTGAGTCAGTGTTGCTGTCTTGCCTTGAGGTTTTGTTTTCGAGCTTCTGTCACTGAACCTTAACCTGGACCCGAACCTGCCTGTTTACCGGTACCTGCCTGTAAGCCTTTCTTTGTCAATAAATGACTGATATCCGTCCCCTGTGGCCACTCCCCCGTACATCCGTGACAATCTACACATCCAGCAGTTACAGAGAAAACAATGAATGCTAATGTTGCTCTGTGTCTGCTTGATGTGTTAAACAGGCAACTGTTTGCTAACACGTTCACCATATCAACTTTATAACATGTAAATGTTGTGTTTACAGCTTGCAGCGTTGCCCCCAAGTGGCCAAAAAAATAGTTTAACATTTTGGGAAATACACTTATTCAGTTTCCTTCCAAGAATAAGATGAGAAAATTGGTATCAGTCTCATGTCTGTGTAAAGTACAGAGCGGAAGCCTGGGGGCGATTAGCCTAGCTTAGCAAAAAGACTGGAAGCAGGGGGAAACAGCTAGCCTAGCTCTGTCCAAAGTTAAAAAATACACCTACAGACAGCTCCAAAGCTCACTGATGAACACAATGTGTCTCATTTGTTTAATCTGTACACAAACACAAATGTAAAAACAACATTTATTGGTTTTGGGCGGAGTTATGTTGCGTAACTAATTCTTCACAAACAGTTTATCCAAACAAGATAAATCTTGTTAATTACTGAGCTTTAGAGGTGTATTTCTTTCACTTCGGACAGAGAGCTAATTCCGTTTTTTGGGGGGGGGGGGGTTTGCTAAGCTAGGCTAATAGCCTGCAAGCTTTATACGCATGTCCATGATTGATATAGATTTTCTCAAAAGAAAACAATTAAGCGTATTTCCCAAAGTGTTGAACTAACTGGTGAGGACTCGTGGAGGTTTCAGACGTGGTGGCATTAAACACTGAGGTCTGTCTCCTGCACTTGTTGTCTTTTCTACTTTGTTATGAGAAAGATAAATAGAGGGTTAGCAGTCCCAGTCACAGCTGTTAGTGCTTCTGTTTGGCAGCTCTCATGGCTGTAATGAGATGACTATTATACTATGAGTATTAACAGCACACTGTACTCTGCAAATGTTTTCTTTATTAGCCGGTGACAACCTCAGAAAGAAAGCTAGCAGACAGCAGCAGTGTAGCGCCTGAGGTGTCACGTTCAGGTAGATTTTACTGCTTCATCGTGGCACAGAACCAACGTGGCTTAACTTAGTCAAAACTGCCACAAACTCGACGGCTGAGTCAGGGAGTTTACACTGTGGGAGTAACGAGGCTGCCAGAGTTAACAAGCTGCTTAGAAAGGATTAACTGGCAGTAAATCAGTAAGCAAAGCACCGAGCTGAGAATAGCATCAGATCACACACAATCCCATCAGCTATACTGATGCACACTTATTTTAGGACTGTGTACTTGTGTTTACACACACATCAGTCTTTTGTCTGTCAGGATTCAGGATTATTTTCATTATCAATTAAAAAGGTATTTAGTTTCCCATCATATATGACAAAAAGGGTAAATCATCAGCATTTTTTTCACAATTTTTGCTTGAAAAAATGACAAACAATTTATCAAAAAATAATTTTCTTTTGATCGACTAATCAATTAATGGGTTCATCTTTGCAGTTGTACTTTATTTATTTTCCCATGACTAATAACCTGATCTTTATGTGCAAAATCGGCTATTGGCCATAAGTGACGAACTCGCACTCTGTCTGTCAAGAAGCACATAACTAGAGACAAGTGGAGATTACAGACGGCGGCAAGGGAGGCTCAGAATAAAGTCAATAAAACCACTACGGAGAGCTGAATACATGGGAGCAATATATATCTTCTTCATGTCAACAGTAGAGCCCTCTGTAGCATGATGGTCTAACCTCAAGGGACCATTAACATCAATACTGTTGCCAATACAGACCGCGGGGATCAGTACTGTAAGTGAAAGGCAGAGGAAGCTCCCAACAGGCTCATGCCAGCAGAGGACAAGAGTAACATGTATTTTAGAGAAGTACAATCTAACACAACCCTTCACAATGTTATGAGGTACTTGTACTTTACTATTTCCATTTTATGATACTTTATACTTCTACTCCACTACATCTCAGAGGCTAATGTTGTACTTTTTATGTCACTACATTTATTTGACAGCTGTAGTTACTTTTCAGATTAAGATTTAACATTAAAAAAACATATGAGAAGCTTATAAAATACAACACATTGTTACAGATTAAACCAGAGGTTCCCGACCATTTTGCTTGTGACCTCTTACAAAACTCAGTGTGCAGTTTAGGCCTCTTGTCATGTTTCAGATGTCTCTGAGCTGTTATCATTTCCACCAAAGAGACATTTCCCCTCTAAACGTCTCACATGGTTTCATTTAAATGATTGTTTTTAATCCAAAGATGTAAAATTAAACAATGTTTTACATAAAAAAGTCAGAACTGAGAGCAGATTTGTGTATCAGAACTTTGTTTTTTCTTGTTTCCTTTCCCATTAATCATCTCACGACCCCTCAGATTTATCTGATGACCCTTTGGAGGGGCCTGATCCCTAGGTTGGGAACCACTAGACTAAACTAGCTAACTGTATATAAAGCAGTTAAAACTAGCTAACAGTATATAAAGCAGTTAAAACTAGCTAACTGTGTGTAAAGCAGTTAAAACTAGCTAACAGTATAAAGTAGTTAAAACTAGCTAACTGTATAAAGTAGTTAAAACTAGCTAACTGTATATGAAGCAGTTAAAACTAGATAACTGTGTATAAAGTAGTTCAAACTAGCTAACTGTATAAAGTAGTTCAAACTAGATAAATGTGTATATAGTTAAAACTAGCTAACTGTATAAAGTAGTTAAAACTAGCTAACTGTATATGAAGCAGTTAAAACTAGATAACTGTGTATAAAGTAGTTCAAACTAGCTAACTGTATAAAGTAGTTCAAACTAGATAAATGTGTATATAGTTAAAACTAGCTAACTGTATAAAGTAGTTAAAACTAGCTAACTGTATATGAAGCAGTTAAAACTAGATAACTGTGTATAAAGTAGTTCAAACTAGCTAACTGTATAAAGTAGTTCAAACTAGATAAATGTGTATATAGTTAAAACTAGCTAACTGTATAAAGTAGTTAAAACTAGCTAACTGTATATGAAGCAGTTAAAACTAGATAACTGTGTATAAAGTAGTTCAAACTAGCTAACTGTATAAAGTAGTTCAAACTAGATAAATGTGTATATAGTTAAAACTAGCTAACTGTATAAAGTAGTTAAAACTAGCTAACTGTATATGAAGCAGTTAAAACTAGATAACTGTGTATAAAGTAGTTCAAACTAGCTAACTGTATAAAGTAGTTCAAACTAGATAAATGTGTATATAGTTAAAACTAGCTAACTGTATAAA